>JASDQU010103704.1:285180-302002 GCA_032191745.1 Picea mariana
TATATATATATATATATCAGTTGGTATTAATGGTAATTTGGAAGGCGATGAGGTCTAGTTGACTATACATTAAGTTTTGGAATTAATTTCGAACAAATAAAAAATATGTCAACACTCATAGAGATCTATAAATAAATGCTAGAGATGTGAGGGCCAATGAATACAAGGACTATTCTAGAACTCAGAAATAGATTTACACATATCTAGTAAATTCACAAGCTTTGTTAACTACGAAGTATAAATCGTCCCAAAAATTGTAATAGCCTGATAGGACTGAAATCTACAAAGATATTTTAAGTGAATTGGACTTTCAATCATACTCATGCAAACTCAAAAGTCGAATGTAAGGAATAAAATACACTTCTGAATCCTACAGTGAGAAAGCTATAGAATCACAGTATTCACAAACACCTCGAAATAAGGAAAAACGTTGTGGAATATTCTTATGGAATTATATATATATATATATATATATATATATATATTGCTTGAAATGTCTGCTTGATTTACAAAGTATAAACCTCATAATTTTATAAGTCCCTTTTCATACAATGCATAATTGTAATGTGAACTACACGAACTTTTGAAACTAAATATACAATTTAAGACGATAGCCACTACAAATAAATTTCAAGTTAGGATGAGACTAGAGTGGCAGAAGGATTTGAATAAAAGCATCCAACAATCATTACATTATTTCAATTACACAGAAGAAATTCCTGTAGAGTAATCTTCGAAGGAGTCTTTACACATAGCAGTCGAACCAAAAAGTCAAGAGTACAACTGGGGAATCCCCTCTTTCCAACCACTATAGGAAATCGAACAAAGATATACCGAACATCTATAAATCAAGAGAGAAACCGTGCCCTTCAATATTTTGAACTCCTGAAAGGTTTACAAAGGGAACTCGAATACCTTTTACGATGAATACAAGAATGAAACATCTGATATCTTTGCATAGATGGAAGCCCTGAAAGAGTTATCATTTAAAAATATTAGCATTTATATGAAAGAAATGAAAAAGGAACACCAACATAATGATAGTTGTTAATATGCTAAGTGGCACTCAACTTCTGACTCACAAGCTAGTGATTTATTTTCCTTTCTCTTTGTCACTTTTTGGATGGACAGACGCCCGGGCCAAGGGTGGATGGTGCGATAACTCCCTGATGGGTACCCTCACATCAAAAATGCCCATCATTAGTGATTTATACCAATTCTTGAAATGAATAAAACCTACAAGAAAGAAATCTTTAAACAATATCCAACAATCTTAATGAAATGCAATAATCAATAGTATTAGGTTTCTTTTAATAGAAAAATGGTACCTGACATGTTGTGCGACATAGTATAAAATTTTCATATAGAATCGGGACTATACCTAACTGATTGAGTCTAAATCTTCCAGAACCAAATTTCATAGAGTAGTTATACATCAACAAGTAATATAGAGATATCCCTTCTATCGAATCCAACAGACAGACCAGGATAAAGGTAGAAACTACTAAAGCACAGGTTCTGATGTAACATAGGATATCATTTTTGAACTATTCAAAATTGCAAAGGTCATATTTTCTTTTGACGACAGCCATAAATACTTTAAACATAAAGAAAATAATATATGTGAGGGAACCAACTTAAATTCATTAAACTATAGAAGTAGGGGTTCACCCCTGTACAAAAGAAAATTACAATAATACACATCAGACATTGACTTTCTGAGAGAAAATTCTCACATAGCCTCACAAAGATAACTTCAGATCTCGATTTACGAATTGTAAGAGTAACGTTAGCTGAGGGTTATGAAACCCTAGGATTTACAACACAGACAAGTGATACAGATGCATCCTCAGGGATGTCGTTATCATAGAAGGGTCGAGAAAGAAATGACCTAACAGTACCCCCTCTACAGATACAGAGACAACCAAAAATATTTACAGAGGAATAACAGTAAGGGAAGTTTCGAGGGTAAAGAAAATGGATTATAGAAGTTACAAAATGAAATGGTTTCCCAAAGAACCACCTCATTATTTGACCAGAGTAATATGTTAAAGACTTACCTGGGGAAATAGAGTCACATTGTATGTTTTCCAATTAAACAAATCTCCATGGTCGTTAGTCCCCACTGCTAAAGAATTAATACATAGAGCCGTTCATAAAATCTCACAATGAAAACCATAAACACAAAAAAAAAACTTAATAGGAACCTTACCTACTCAGTTAAATATTGAAGGTATGAAGGATGGTCTAACCATGTGACGAAGATGATTTGGCGTGACTGGGATGGAGGAAGGACCAGGTAAGAGCATCATAACTCGCACACACATGTTCACCATTAAAACATTAGATGCAGAGCCTTAACTTCCTTCTGGAAGAGATCCAGTCACTCACATCAAAGTTAAATCGAGAAGTAAATGAATTCATCCGAGATTCGACAAGTTAGTATACATACACGACAATTGTTTTGTTATAGTTAACTTAAAGTTCGATAGAACACTCATTAGAACTTCGTTTGGTTGAGTCGAAATATCTCAAGTTCTCGTTACTCAAACTCTGCGGGGCAAGGGAACGAGAGTATTTTTAACTTAGGTATTCGTAAAGGGAACCCATCCGAAATCGAAACCATGAATAGTAATGTTAAACGCATTTCCACTAATCCTTTCCTTTTCAACAATGGTTATAGAACCTTACCCATGGCCATATATATATATATATATATATATATATATATATATATATATATATATATATATATATATATATATATAAGTATGATAGGAAAATGTTTGTTTTCAAATGGTTCGATTAAATTTTATTGCGCGCAACCTATAGTAATATCTTAGGTAAAGGGAGACTAGTAATGTAAGTCCAAAGCCTAGTCTATGGTATATATATGATGTACATAGATGAGTAAGTTGGAGAGTAAAAGGGGAATTTACTAAAATTCCCATAGAATTAACCTTATAGGTTTCCATAGCAAGCAAGTTAGATAGGCATGTAAGTGGCATCATGCAGTAGGACGAATATAAATATCATCATAGAAAATTTATAACAAGAATGAAGGATTTATTCCATCTAACGATAAATATATATAAAGTGTAATTGGAGATTTAAGCCTCATAGAAAAAAAAAATTATGACGAATTTGAGGTACATTACAAAGTTTATTTTGGGAATAGGCCTATATTTGGAGAAGGATCTATTTTGAGGAAAGACCTAAATGTGGGAAGGAATCAACCAAAAGTAATTTACTTAAAAACATGGATGACCTGAGGAATCTATAAAATAGAAAATTAGGTCATACAAATGAACTCTGTATCCTAATGACCTAACTTGATACAAATTAGGTCATCCACTAAGACCTAAATTAGGATTGTTAAACAAAAAATAAATAAAACTTAAAAACATGTAATTAACCCACATAAGAAATTATACAAAGAGAATAATTCATACAAATTAAAATATCTAGTTACAAACCTCATCGACTAATGCAACATTTGTATCATCCTTCTTCTGTATCTTCTTCTTGATTATCCAACTTGACATATGTATCAACATCTGATTCAGAAATAATGTTCAAAGGATTGATGATATCATCATCGTCATCAATGTCATTTTCAAGAATATCTTCATCGATATCATCATCAAGAACTGGCACATTGTCTCCTACACCTCATTCATATTCTTCATCTTATTCATCTATCAACCCATATTATTCCTACTATATATCTACATCATCTTCTTCATCTAAAGTATACTTTACGGGCCTTCCTCTTGGATCATATCTAACAAAAAATGACCAATCCCTCTTACCTGGAACCTTTGAGTAAAAGACTTGTTCACATTGACTTGGAAAAACAAAGCGGTCATTTTCTTTTTCAAAAATAGCTATTTTAATTGTCGAAAATTCGTTGGCACATTGAATAACAGTTATTTATTCATCATGTTAATGCATTCGCAACCTATACCATTTGACATCGTACAAAACTAATTTGAAGGAATTAAAGTCACACTCAATTATATCATTCAAAAACCCATAGTATATATTTTTGCACTCTCGAGGACGTCTATCACTCCTAGAGGAAAAATTAGTGACCTAGAATACTACAGTTATCCCACTATCATAAGTTTTTCTAGTTTCATCCAACTATTTGATGTGAAATTTATGACCATTTCACCACATAGCCTTGTGTTGTTTCAACTCCAATATGCCAGACATGTAAAAGATGCATTGTCAATTAATAATAATTTTTTTTATATAACTTGGAAAGTATAATATGAAAAAAACACACCGATAGTCATATTAATATAATATAAAATAACTGAATAAAATGGGTGAATTTTCTTTCCTTTCCATCTTTCATACAATATGCTAAATCTATTTCCCTCTATGTAGCATTAGAATCTCCATTATGACAAGCTTCTCTAACCAATTTAGACAGTTCTTTCCATGATAACCTATCACCATGACGTTGTTGACATCTATCAATCCATATCTTCATCCAATCAAGATTGTTTGCAATGTATAAATGTAGTGCATCCCAATCTTGAGCAACTAATCGATCAAAAAATCACAATTCACCAATATTAAATATTAGGTATAACCATGGTAAATATTAATAAATGATGAAAGAATATATATTAAATGAGTATGATCATCTACAAAAAAAAAATTAATATATATTAAAAATATCCACAATTTAATTACCTTTCACTTTCTTCATTGTCCCTTTCCCCAACAATTTCTCCCTTTCAAATTTTTTGATGGTGTTCACATCGCAAATGAAATCCACTACATGCATAGCTTGCACTGCTAATTTAGGAATATACTGACTAATATACGCCATGTATTCATATACTATATATCCCTCCACCATAGAACCCTCAGGACGTGCTCTTTGTATAGCCAAATCCTTCAATGATTTTAGGTGCCTCTCCACCATCCACATTGACATTGTGTTTATAGGTCCATACATTTCAATCTCCTCAACTTGGTGTATGACATAGTGTTCTTGTGCATTGAAAAATGTTGGAGGTAGATACTTTTTCATTTCACACATTAGTCGAGGATTTCTCTCTTCCAATACTTATATCATCTTCATGGATTTTTTTCAATGACAACCATCTACAAATCATGACGCAATAAAATAACATGTTTCAACAAAACATAATACATATTACATTACAAGTAAAACACATGTCATCAAGTACAACAAAAAAATGTTTTTTTTTTTTGGATATATATTGCATCTACTTACCTCATGTATTTTCCAAGATCGTATATAACTTGTTTTACGTTTTAGTCAAATTCATTTGGGAGATATAGAGGTAGAACATACTGTAACAATAAAAACGAATCGTTACTTGTTCAAAACTAGACAAAAAAAATAAAAATATCAAAAAATTTATATGACCAATATATAGATATGAATACTAAAATTATTAATTGCCTTAATTAAGGTATGCCAATCATGTGTTTTTACCCCACCAAATTCACCTTTCTTCATTAAGATATTCTTTATGTTTGAACAAAAAACTATTGGAAAATTAATTTTTTGAATGACCTCTTTTACACCATTGCTTTGTTTCTCTGTTAATAACCATGGAAGGTTATTTTGGTATCCATTGTTATTTTATTAAAACACACTTTTCATTGCATGATTGGACTCCCTAATGTCATTACAAATTTTGACATTTTTTTCTTTATCCTTCCTGCCATCTATGATTCACCATAATGTTTCTCTCACATTCTTCCCAATATGCATTGTATCAAATAAATGAACTATTTTTAGGTCCTCATAGTAAGACACCCGCATGAATTGAGTGGGATAATATTTCATTCCTCGTGTAAGCCCATTATCACTACCTTCACGATGACGACATTGATGAAGCATAAAAAAAATCAGAACACTATTTATCAAATGCGGTGAAATAAATTAAATAATTAAAATAAAATTTCAAAACATGATTCCATTTCTGATACATAGACAAAATGCGTACCTCTAGGATTAATTATGCCATATGTCAACTTCCATAGGTGAAGTTTCATTCTTTTTTGTTTTAGTCTAGTCTCTTGTTTCCCATTGAAAAGATCTTTTTTCAGTAGTACGATACTTATAGTTCTTAGAGAGGAAGTGTCTATACTCATCAAACACCTCCTTTCCTAAAAACATTTGACCTACGAGATTCTATCTTAGGACCACAAACTGGACATGACAATTTACCCTTTGTTTGAAGACCTACAATAGATGGACTAATGTGAATTATTAATATACAAAATGATTATTTAAACAACATGCATGATATATTCAATTAATTATATACTATTCAAGCATGAAATATGGAATGTTACATAGCACAAAAATGTGTTAGACCTAGGGCATCATGAATTGTCCATAAAATTACTCCACGGCATTGAAATATCTTCTACCCAATTGGTTTATATATTTCATACATAGTGATGCCCTCCCATAACTTTAGTAGCTCGTCGATAAGAGGTTCAATATACACATTCATATATTTAACTTGGTACTTAACTATTTTTTTGAAATTAGACGAAATTAATACCATGGTATGTTTAAGCAGGAATGTTTGTTTCTCAAGTGGAGATGTGTTTATGATGAAACATTTTCTTGAACTACAAGTAAGGGGTAGGGAAAGTGCAATGCCAACTACTTGCTAAGAAGACATTTGTTGAAGATTAAGGAATGTACTTCCAAGTATGTGTATCATTTGTATGGCATCAATATGACTTCTTTCATGTTCTTTGTGTATTCTTCTAAATGCACTTGTCATAGATTTTTCAACCTTTCTCATATATGAGGTACAATATGATGATGCAACATATGCATTGAGCATGTACTGCACATCTGTATTTTCTTTCCACATAATTGGCATGTCCTTAGAGAAATTGTTGTTCCAAATATGGGAAATTTTTTGTTTAAGAAAAATTGTTGGTTGTTTAAGTGTACATTGTATGGCTTGGATGTACTCATGTTTTGATAGATTTAGCTCTATCAAGAAGTCATTGAAGTTCATCAGGTCATCAAATTCTCCTTGTTCTAGAAATGCGAACAAGGATTTAGATTTCTCAACAAAACATTGTCCTCTAAACTAAGTGGCTCTATGAATCTTGTAGCTCTCATTGGCGGCACAGGAAAGTTGTATCTGCAATACAATTTTTTTGGTTTTCTACAACTTCTTGTATGGTAATGTCTATGAACTTTGGCAAGTTCTGGATCCAAATAATTTGTGTTGCATGTTATGTATTTGTCCACAAATTTCTCTATCTCTGAATTGTTGTTAGCATCATAGACTGGTGCACCCTCTACCCACAATAGTGTGTGGTCATGTTCATTTCCCCTATTCTGGAATTCAGTCAAAAAAAAGTAGTCCAATATTTTTCTAAAAAACGTTTCATCATGGCATATCAATTGTCTCAAATAATTTATTATATGTCTATGGTACCATGTACATGTCACTAGGTCTTTTCTTATGAGGTAGTCAATGTGATTATTTTCCAGTGTATCGATTTTTTTCTTACGTTTCCTCGTCCTATGCAGGTCATATACGACAGTCAACAATGAATCTCAACAATGATCTACACTTGTAAATGTGATGAAAAATGTTTGCGGGCCCAATTTCTAGATCATTGAAAAAATATTTTTCTTGTTTTGTTGCAAATAGTCAGGAAAGGTGAAAAGGTTTTTGAAATCTATGTATCCAATATTAGATTTCAGAATTTTTTCTAGGTTTACTTTGCACTTGACATCCTTGGCCAACCATTTTCTTCCTTGTAAATCATCTTTTCTTATTTTGACCCACATGCAAGAGAGAACTTGTTCTATTATAATGCGCATTGTTTTGAAAAACAAATTTGTTATGTGACAGGAGAAGTCATTTCTTGAATGTAGTATCTCTCATCAGACTATTTTATGATAACCGAATCATTTTGTGATTTCATTTGCACGTGGATCTCCATAGAAGAGTGTTGGGAAGTTCATTTCCTCAAAAAACTTGTCCTTGAATATTCCAGGTGGATGTTTCCCCTCAGCATGTGCAATTTCGAAAATCTTGTCTTGCAAGTCACGAATGCACTCTGAATCAGTGAATCCATGCACCAATGTATCAGCAAGTGTTTCATTATCCGATTAATCACTTGTATCAAATTCACTAGAATTTTCGAGAGTCTCTATAGAGTTGGCATCCTCTTCTGCAAGAACATTGTTCCACTTCTCATTTATACAAATGTTTTGTGCTTTGTACAAGGTTCTAGAACATAATTCCTTTAATTCTTTCATAACAACATGCACACACACAATTCATGTCTGATAAACATTTTTGTATCGCAAGCATCTTTTCATAGCCACAACAATTGTCAATGTATCGATAATAAATTGTGGAAAGGCTTTTTGCACAACATCTAGCTGAAAAGGAACATTAATAATTGATCTTGTTAAGCCCATCTAGGGTAGTTTATATCCCCAGGGTCTGATTTGTGCAAATGAAATTCACAGAGACACAAGTCTCTCTTCAATTTTTGTAAGTGCACATACATATAGTAGTGGTGTATTACATCTTATTTGGTCAAGGCTTGCAAATTGTGGTAGTTTTCCATTTTCAAGAGACCTTTTGCATGGAAGACAAATTTTTCCACTAGAAAATGTTTTATCATGCACTGTCAAGAAGAGGTATTCTGCTTCCAAATCAGGCATGAAAGACTTATTGTTTTTTTAGAAATTCAATTGTTCACAAATTGCACAGGCAATGGAAGGAGTGTCTTGAATTTGTTTCATGTAGATCTGTATTGGATCTTTTTTTTGCAGGGAGGTGTGGGTAGAAAGTGTTTGTTGGTTTTCATTGGTAGTAGTGAATGTTGTTGCTTCTAGCCCAAGAAATGTGACAGTTTCATGACCATTATGGGATATGAGATTGTACACGTTTCTATTGTGTTGTGCATGAACAAATTTCTTTAGATTGTGATATGTGAGTTTCTCTCTAAAGGGAAGCGTAGCAATGTATTTTTTTCTCTCGCACATGACCTTTTTCATGTTATGGTATCTTACTCTACGTTTCTTGTCCAAGAGCAGGATGACCTGACGACAAATGGGATAAATTTCACTCTGATTCAGATTGTGATAACATAGTCTACATTTATTGTTTAAGGCCTGCATGGCCTCATCACAACTGGGATGAATTTCACGCATAACTTTTTTCAAGTTGTGATAACTTAGTCTACGTTTTTTGTTTAATCTCTGTATGGATTCATCACAACTGGGATGAATTTCACGCATGACCTTTTTTTTTGAAGCCCTGTATGGCCATATCGCAACCGGGAGGAGCTTCATTCTCACTAAAAAGCATGCCACGCATATGCAGATTTGATGTGGCTTGGGTGGCATGGGCATTGATCGCTAGACCAGTGATATGTCCAAGCAAAGGTTGATAATGGATATGTAGTGTATCTGTTTTCAAGGAGAGGATGTCAATTGTTCAATCGTAATTTGAATCAATAGACCAGGAATGGACAATTCCATCTGGCAAGGCTGACCAAACCTAGATATTTACTCTGAATATGATAGACAGCGATTGCAAACAGAATCTACAACCCTCAACATTTCCTTTTTCATATGAAAGCGCCATGTTTACAAGGTATTCTTGCCAACTTCCAATTGCCGACATATTTTCTAGGAGATATGACGAAAGGTGTTGATGCAAGAAGCTAAAATCTTGTTGGCTGCCCCCTATAATTGCATTGAAAAAGAACTGTAAAGTGTAAAGCCGCAGTGATTGCACATCAAACTCTGCTGCTACCGAACAACAAATTTCATTGAATAGACTATCTCCATAGCTAGACACAACAATTGTTGCTTGCTATAAACCATGGCAGTCTATGCAATGCATAATCTGTTTCCACAGCGATTCAAGGTCTTTGCAAATGAGGGACTAGTAAATTTCAGCTGCTTCAAGATTYCATATGGACAATGTTCTKTACAGTAGTGGTTCATAATGACCACTGACAACATTGACATCATGGAACAAGATGAAATATGGATTGTTAGATGCAGTTTTGTTGAATAGTAGATATCTTTTTTTTCTTGTCAATGGCCATATTCCAATCGATATATTCAGCCAGTAAGACAACCAACGTATAAAAAATGTATCTCCCCAAAATCTCCTCTCATGTGCAAGCAAAATTGGAGATGAATACAACAACATCTTTGAAAAATACATAGCGACATCATGTATTCCATGCAACTGCCGAAGAAAATCAAATTCCAATTCATATTCATACGACTGTAATGCCTCAGTGTCTCCATTTTTTAAGCATCCCAAAAAATAATCTATCAATCCATTGCGTAAGTTGGTCAAGGAATAATGGAAATGTAGTAGAACCTGAAATGCATCAAAAAGGAAATCTCCTACAGTATATGAGAATGCATCCAATCTAAAAAGGCCATTTCCATGAAAAACCTTGTCAATGTTGTCATGTATAATGGAGTGTATATCTATTTCATACGACTCAAAATATATTACTTCTTTCATCTTTTGAACTGTGATTTTGAATTTTTTTCTTAGATAATTTCAGTTTGCATGAAAACAGAGAAAAGGGGAAAAAAAGAATAAAACAAGGAAACAAAAGAAAAAGAAAATCAAAATAGGAAAACTACAAGGACAGAACTGCGTACCAATCCCCGTATGTATATTTTAACCTTATTCTTGTCAACTTCAATCCCCCCTAAACCCCATAGCATATGACAAGGAAACAAACCCACACTGGAAAGTGAACCAAACAGAAGAAAAAATGAAAATAAATAACACCATAAATTTACTAAGAAGAAAGATCGATATGAACATATTCATGGTGTGCATCCTCCAAGCTTCTTGGAGCTAGAAAAAGTTATGAAAAATAGAAAGGACAGGACAAAGACAATAGGTGGACGTAGTTTTTTGACCCACAGAATAAAAGCATTCATTGCCTCTACACCCCGACGGATAGTTCCCTCTTGTGATAGCTCTGGACTAGTTTTATAAAACCCCTCTACATTTCAATTTTTGAAATAGCTATGGACGTGGCAGTCAGCATATGAAAACACATGGTTTCCAGGAACAGAAGTTAAGAGCACATAGAAATATGGTTTGCAATAGAACTTATAGGCATGGAATACCACCATTGAAAAATAGCAACGAAATGATGGCAGGGAAACTTACCCGTCAACTAGGGATTACAATAGCTCAGCCCCAAAAAATGACAAACTGCAACAACATGTCCAATAGCTTACAAAGTTTAAGAACAACAAACTAGTGAACAACCACAAATAGGTCCAACTGAAACTGCAGGACCTCGACTTTGCAAAGTTGAAACAAACAAGAACAAGAATCACGGAACGAACCAGTGAACAAGCATCGACCACTGAACCAGTGATGTCAATGGAGAACAATTCAACACAATTTCACTGTAAACATCACCATAAAAAAATGGAATGAAACTGTATTGCAACACATCTGTACAATAAACATTTAAGACTGCGAGACCTGTTAGGTAAACACTTAAGACTGTCAAAACCGTTGAAGGGCGTATCCTTGTGCAAACATTTAAGAGAAAATTCAACATAGCAGGCCTTTCCTCTCGAAGCACGCAAGAATAAAACAAAGATCACACATAGTCATATGCTAGAGAAATGTATTCTACCTAGCAGAAATTGCTAAGCCAAACATTCGAACTAATTACCAATGCATAAGAAAATGTATGATTCAAAAATACCATATACATTCAAATACTTTGGATATGCCAACATATATAAGATTGGGAATAGCAAAGCCGACAATAAGACCTCCAATCCGTTGTCCATTCAGATCATGACATATATGGTACTTTTTATTATATAAAAATCGATGTTTTTAGTTACCTCGTTCCATCAATAGATAATATGGAAATATTTGTGGTCAAAGGACAATCTAATACATGGTCAACGAATTGTTGATCGCTAATATTTGTGGTTTACTTTTATATCACATATTATATTATGTTCAAGCATGGGAATCAATTTCCTTCAAACTCCCATGTACATTTTTTATGTATTGTAAATCTTATAAGAAAAGAAGGAATATATAGTATGAGATTTTGATTTCATAATTTTAAAATAATGTTTTTAATTTTTTCTTTTTAAATAAATTATAATTTTTAAGTACATGTTCTTTTTTATTTAAGGAAAAATAAATTATATGAGATTTTGATATACAACATCAGTGGGCCTAATGGTTAAGAACAAGTGTTTCCTCTTAAAACGTCACAAGCTTAAATCCATAGGGGTAGACATTACCAGTCAAATTTGTGGGCAAAGGGGGTCCTTATCCCACAAACAAGGGTGTCTCATACACCAAGTTGGTGTTGTTAACCATATTTTAATAAGTTGTACATATAACTTGAATAATTTCTCCCAAGGAATAAATTGTTTTTTTCCACATGTGTGTGTTGTGACTAACTCATAATGATAAAGAATCATTAACTTATAATTGTTTCATTTTCATATGCAATTTTCTTTATATGCCAAAACATGAATTGAGATACCCTCTTTTTTAAATTGGTCATCACTATCCTCTCTTATCTCACACTTAACAACTCTTTTAAAATTTATTTTTTGAACTTCCTCATACCTATCTTCTTCTCTCTCACACTTCATATGCTAGTATTCAAATATGTCACTACTACATTAGGCAGAAACTACGATAAAATATTATGACGGTTTACAATTTCGTCGTAATTTTTTTTCTTTTTTTGGACTAAATTTACTTTTTTTTTCCAGTGTCCCACTGTTCATCACTCTAGTGACCAACATTCCACATTGGTCATTATAGAGACAAAATTTCATCACTAGAGTGACTGCCATAGAGACAAACTTTAGTCGTTATAATGACCAACAATGGCACATGTGAGAATCAAACGGTCATTGAATTATTGTTTGGTCAATTTGACTGAATTCATCAGAAGACCGATGAAATCAATCCTATATATATCTCAGTTACGATAAATTTTCTATAGTTGTGACAATTATTTTCTATAGTTGCGAAAATCATTTTCTACAGTTGCAACAATCATTCGGGTGTTCTGATGCAATGGTGTTCTGGTTTTTTATGAAATCTTGATTTCAATTCTCTTTTAAGAAGAGAAACATTAAATTGTTCAGACTCTACATAACTGAGATTTTGAAGGTCAATAATTAAAAAAAAATTGTGTGATTTACTAATTTGGTGGTATTGAACTATTTTATGGTTTATTTTCTCTCCTTAAATCAGATTTTATGGTTTATTTTAACTCCTTAGAAAGATTTTATGGTTTATCCACTTTTGATAGAGTAAAAAGATCATTGATTCAACTACAATCACTCTAATTAGATTCAATCAATCTAATTTTGTTCCTATATTTCATGGAACTTCTTGAATATCTAATTATCCTTGCCTTAGTAAATTTACATTTAGGGATTCCTCCCTGAGTTGGAAAAGAAGCAACTAGAAGTGAAGAGCAATGGCTTTTGTGGTGATATTGGGAATCAATACTCTTATGTATCACTAAAGCTACCCTAATTTTTACTAGGGACTTAATATTATATAGTGCTATTTTGGGTAATAATAGATCCACCTCCTCTTATTAATGGAATATTGTAGTTTTTGGGATGAGTCAAAGTATGAGGCTTTAAACTTGGACAATAAAAGATGTATATTGTATTGTTTATCATTACCATGCCAAGGAATTGCTTGACATATTTGATTGGTTTTCTTMAAATTAATTTTCTTTACATCATCATTTTTTATGAGAATTAAAGTTGTCTTTACACTTCTTATGTCATGATTTATTTTTCTCCCCAAACTCTTTCTTACACTTCTATCAATTTTGTTCCTCAATTTGGACGACATAATAGTAGGTAGATCGCAACAAACATATTATTAGAAGATTTATTTATGTTTGGATGTTTATGTGTAGGTCAATGTGTTGTTTTAGAACCAAGTCTCATTTAGATTCCCAAATAGCCAGTGTTGTACGTTGGATATGAAATGCACTGGTTTCATGCTTTGTTCCTTATTTTTTCTAGCTGATTTTTGGTTTCATGCTTTGTCCCTTATTTTTTCTAAACATGTTGTATAATTTTCATTACAAATATCTAAATATATACCAAATTATTTGAATAGATTTGTATATTGTACTTATAATGTTTCAATGGTTTTGTTGTAATAGGTAATTACAATGTCAACTCTAGATGAGAAAAAATAGCTTGTTATGTTAAAGAGGCAAATGGTGATTCATGGTGTAGGGAAATGTTATTTCCCTCGTTGCGAATGCAAGGGTTTTAATGGAAGAAGACTACTTTTAAAAATAGTTGAAAAACATTGTAGGAAGAATGGGCACGTTGAAGGGGGCAATGAATATCGTCCCAAGGTAAGTAATTAGTTATTATAGATCTTTAAGGGTATTATACATTAATTGTTTGTTTTTTTAAATTTATCTTTCAAAATAATATTTGTGATATACTCTAATTGTATTTTATTGATTATATTGTTTTTATTAAAGAAAAATCATCCTAAGAATGTGATGTCGCCTAGCAGGATGCGTTTTCATAGAGATAATATTGAAGAACAAGATTAACTTAATCATGTGGATAATGATGATCACGTTATTCCTATGGAAAATGATGATATTAATAACATAGTTGATGATGATGGGACAAGTAGATTGATCCAAGACATTTATAATGTTTCAATGGATGATGATGTCAACTTGGAGGAGGACAACTTGCAGGATGATAATGATGACAGTGATGAGGACAATGATGATGAACATATTTTGGATAAACCTATCCTTTAAAATGCCACTGAATCCCTATATGAAGGCACAAAAAAAGGTGTTCTCTCTTCTTTAATGTTGTTGTTCAACTTGAAGGTATCAAATGGTTTGTTAAACACATGTATGACACAGATCCTAAGGTAAGCAACATAATTTTACATTTTTATGCAATTTTCAACTTTTATTTTATTTTATTTTTAGTGTCAATTGATGTCTAAATTAAGGATGCAATATTTATAATGACTACGATAATTTTCATTATTGATTTTTTTTTTGGATATTGGTGTTGTAGGTTGATAGGTGAATATTTCTTACCATCAACAAATAAGTTTCCTCACACATATCGAGAATTATTTTCCATTCTGAAAGAAATTGAAATGGAATATCATGTTATTGATGCATGCCCCAATGATCACATCATATATTATGGAAAATATGCATCTGAATCAAATTACCCGCAATGTCAAATTAGTAGATATCGAACTGATAAGTTAACAAAAAATCTTCTTCACAAGGTTCTTCATTATATTCCCATAATTCCATGCCTGCAGTGACTATTTAGATGTCAAAACATAGCATAGTTTATGGATTACCATGAACAGAATAAAATTGAAGATGATGTTCTTCGAATGCCTACAGATGGTCATTTATATAAAAATATCAAAGAAAGATGGCCAATTTTTAAAGAAGAACCTCGTAATGTTAGGATTTCATTGGCAGCTGATGGTGTAAATCCATTTGGTGAACTCAGGTCTATCTACTTGTTGTGGCCTGTTGTTGTTATAAACAATCACTGTTGGATTACTGAGAGGGGGGATGAATCATTAATAGAGCAATTTAATCCCTTTTAACCATATAATCCAAGTGTTATATCAATGAAGCATTGTCCTCCAATAACTGCAGAGTAAATAAACAATGAACAAATGAACATTCATACACATACACAGTACAGCAGTGTTTTATGTGGAAACCCAAATCGGGAGAAAACCATAGAATGATTTTTCTTATATGTCTTGAAGAATTACATCCATTGGAAGCACCAACTTCCTTTGTTTTCTAGATGCAACTAGAAGGAGGCTCCAACCCCCTAGTTTCTCAGGCTACAACCTGAGGGAAGCTCCAACTCCCCAATTCTTTGGCTACAACCAGAAGGAGGCTACAACCCCCTATGTTCTCCATCTACAATCAGAAGGTGGCTACAACAACCTATCCTTGCCCTGTCCTGCCACCCTGAAGTAGAACTAGAATGATGGAACCACTGTCACACTATCACTGTGAGATATACTGCTGTAAACCTGTACCAATAAATATGAACCATGCATCAACCTGTACCTCAACCTGTAATCAACCTGTAATCAACCTGTACCATAAACAAGTGCATCAACCATGCATCAACCTGTACCTCAACCTGTAATCAACCTGTAATCAACCTGTACCATAAACAAGTGCATCAACCATGCATCAACCTATACCTCAACCTGTAATCAACCTGTACCATAAACAAGTGCATCAACCATGCACCAACCTGTAATCAACCTGTACCATAAACAAGTGCATCAATCATGCACTGACATGTAATCAACCTGTATCATAAACAAGTGCATCAACCATGTAACAACTATGTACGAATAATGTGTCAACTACTAATCAACTATGACTCATCAATATTTACCAACATCATCAATTATACACCTCATCTAAGTGCCAACTCATCAACTACTTTTCTCAACCATGTACTCAACATGTACCTCAACCAAAAACCCTCATCAACTTCATCATCCAAATCTGATTTGTATCTCTGTAATAGACCTGGTGTATATGATCACATTTCTGCAAACCTTCCTTAACTTTAAAAACAAGAGACTAACATTTTCATCAAACTTTTCTTTAGTCTCACATGCCTAGTTTTAGATTAGTGAACAAACCTATATTGAAGTAATCATAACTTTGAACCTATAATGTATAAAGATTTGAAATTGATAAA
>JASDQU010103704.1:303288-314434 GCA_032191745.1 Picea mariana
TTCACCATAAGGGGACCACTTTGGAGTTCATCCATATTTACTTCTTATCAACCATGAAAAAACAATAATGAGTCATATTTACATCAAACAATATTGGGTCCATTACCCAAACCTTTGTGCTACAGGGCTTTCTTCAAGGGTTGACATCAATGACAACCAACCTTAATCAACAATATCCCCCTTTGGCATTGAAGGAAACACTCTGATGCAATACTGAAATCAATGGAAACACTCTAATGCAATATTGAAATCATATCACTCATGCTCCCCCTGGAACCATGGCTTTGTCCTTTGCATCTGATAAATCTGCTCCACCAAGAACCATGTCTCTATCCTCTGCTTCTGATAAATCTGCTCCCCCTAGAACCATGCCTCTGTCCTCTACATCTGATAAATCTCTCCCCCTTTGTCATCAATGGAAAAGGTATCTTTCCATCCGGGTCAGCTCCCCTTGACAAAATTTCCTCTTATGGTGCTTCCTCGTGTACATCTAAGACATATAAGATAAGCATTCAAAAAGCATTCAAAAAGCATTCATTTTTGGAGTAGAAATAACTCCAAGTCTTTGGAGAAGATATTCAAAGGCTTCCCATGGAAGTGGTTTTGTAAATATGTCTTCCACTTGTTCTTTTGTGCCCACATACTCAACTCTGATGTTCTTTTCTGCAACTCATTACTGCAGAAAGTGATACTTGATTGGAATGTGCTTCGTCTTGGAGTGCATCACTGGGTTTTTTGAGATATTGATGGCACTTGTATTATCACAATATATTGTAATGGACTCATCATACTCAACTTGTATATCTATCAAAGTTTTTTTCATCCAAAGAACCTAGGTACAAGATGTTTTTGCTGCAATATACTCTGCCTCGGCTGTAGATAGAGATATCGATGATTGTTTCTTTCTTAGCCATGATACAAAACACTCACCTAAGTAGAATGATTCTCCATTGTTGCTTCATCGATCATCAATACAACCTACCCAATCTACAACTATGTAGGTACTAAGTGATAGATATTTTCCTTTTGGATACCATAATCCAAACTCTTATGTTCCTTTGAGATATCTGAAGATCCTCTTTACTGCTAATACATGTGATTCCTTTGGTGCTGCTTGAAATCGTGCTACCTGTCCAACTACCTGCATTACATTTGGTCTGGATGCTGTCACATATAGTAGGCCACCAATCATTAACCTATATTACCTCTGATCTGTAGACTTTGAATCATCATCTTTTCTGAACTTACAACTGGTTTTCATTTGAGTGATAACTAGTTTGAAATCTTCCATTCCGAAGCTCTTTAGCATTTCTCTGATATACTTGGTTTGAGAAATAAAAATTCCTTGGTTTCTTTGACGTATCTGAAGTACTAGAAAGAATGATAGTTCTACAAGTAATGACATTTCAAATTCATTATGCATGTCTTTTGCAAATTTCTAGCTTAACCTGTCATCATCACTACCAAAAATAATATCATCAACGTAAACTTCAATTAATAAAATATTACCTTGACTTACCTTGATGTAGAGGTTTTTCTTTGCACTTCCTTTTATTAACCCTGCCTGCTGCAGATACTTATCCAATTTGGAGTACCATGCTCTAGGAGCCTGCTTTAGACCATACAAGGCCTTCTTTAATTTACACACATAGTCTGTGTTCTATGACAACTGAAATCCTTCTGGTTGTTCAATGTAGACTTTTTCTTCAAGTTCCCCATTCAGAAAAGATCATTTTACATCCATCTGATATAATTTAACATTTTTGGAGCATGCATAAGCTAAAAGAAAACGAATTGCTTCCATTCTAACAACTGGGAAAAATGTCTCTTCAAAGTCGATTCCTTCAATATGTGCATATCCTTTACATACCAATCTAACTTTGTTCCTTGTAACTTGTCCATCTTCATTCAATTTATTCCCAAAACCCCATTTTGTGTCTATCACATTCTTATTCTTTGGTCTTGGAACCAATTCCCAAGTGTCATCTTTCTCTATTTGATCCAATTCTTCATCGATGGCCTTATTCCAAAATTCATCCTTGTTGGCTTCTTCAAAACAGTTTGGTTCAATTGTAGATAAGAGTGCTAGGTGTGTTTGTTCTAGTGAAGGGATTTTTCTTCTAGTCTCAACTCCTGCATCTTTGTTTCCAATAATCTGATCTCAAGGTGATTCTTCTGTACTCGTTTTCTAGTTGTCTTTGGAGATACTTGTTGAACTTTTTCTTCTACTTCTGTCGGATTCTCTTCATCTTCATCATCATCTTTTTCTTCTTCTTCTTTTTCATCTTCTTCTTCAAAAAGTTGTTCCATTGATTTGTTTTCTTCTTTCTTTGATACTGGTCTACCTATTTCATCAATTGTTATGTTGATGCTTTCCACAACTTTGTTTAATTTTAGATTGTAACACTTGTATGCTTTCCTTGTACTTGAGTAACCAACAAGTATTCCTTTGTCCACACGAGAGTCAAACTTTATCATTCTGCCATCTTCTCTTTTGATGTAGCATTTGCTTCCAAAAACTTTGAAGTGCTTCACATTTGTTGTTCTTCCTTTCCATAGCTCGTCGGGAGTTTTATCAATGTTGTTTATGACCATTACTCTTTTCTAAACGTGAACTAATGTATGCACTACCCGTGTCCAAAAAATGTCTATCAATTTGTAATCCATTAGTATTGTTTGAGCCATTTCTTGTGCAATTATCATCCATTACAATAATGTTTCTTTGTCTTTGAACCACTCTCTGAACCAATCTATGAATCCATCCTCTCATCCACTATCATATATCTATTAAAACCTACTAAGTCTTCTTAAAAATCCATCTCTGTCCATACTATCCAAGACTCTACTTGCACAACTATCCATAATGCTAACCCATTTATCATTATACTATCAAATTGTACTTATGCTAACTGATTTCTCTGAATATGTCCTCTCAAACTCTGCAAGTTGCTCGAAGGATGGTTCTTTGGTCTGTCACAGCTATTGCATAGACTCCCCCTATCTAATATTCATATTATTTGGGAGTATCTAAGTTAGATGGCTCAGAACAATTCTTTCTCTGATGTGTATTCATCATCATCTTCATTGGTAGATTTATTATCTATCTGAGCTCTGACTTCTTTCTTTCTATCTGTGGATTCATCTTTCCCTACAATGCTTGAAAGTACAATCTCTTGAACCCGTTCCTTACTTACCTGTCCTTCCTTTCTTTAAGTTATTTTCCAAACCTTTCTGTATCCAACATCTTTCTTTTTCTCTGTAGAATTTTCTTCATCTCGTTTTATTGTCAATCTTGTGATCTCTGGTACCTGGTCTTTGTTCACCTATTCTTCTTTTTTTCTTATCCATACTTTCTTATATCTGATATTAGTATTCTTTTTCATGGAAGTATCGATCATGCTTCTACAATCATTGGCTATTTGTCCATAGTTATGGCATTTGTAACACTCAATGTTACGTGTGACCACATAGGAACGGTTTTCTTGAACATTTCTTTTATAATCCCTGCAATCTGCAACCTTATTTCCAAAGTTAGTACAATAAAAACACTGATCATAAAATAAATTTTCATACTTGGGAGTGAATGATGTTCTTTGTGGCGTAGTCCTTCTGAATTTTTTCTTTGACTGATCATGATCACGATTGAAGATTTTTTGTGGCTTGAACATGGATGGTATTATTGAAGATGTATCTTCAATAGTTTTCTTAGATTCCGGTTGACCATGATTCCTTCCTTTGATTACTTCTGCATAACTCTTTCTATTTTCTTCATTCTTCTTTTCTAGCAACGTAGAGTGCTTCTCTTCATTCTCTACAACTGATGTGGATGTTTTTGTCTCTTCAACTTTCTTGTTGAGCTTCTCGATTTTGACTCTTACTGTGACAACTTCTTCTTCAAGATTCTCAACCTCTTCTTCTTTCTTCATTAGCTGAAACTTCATGACTTCTTATGTTCACTTTGCTTCTTCAAGTTGGATTTTCAATGCAATTAATTCTTCTTCCATTCTTCTCTCTTCTTGACCAAACTCTTCCTCAAGTTGGTTTAAATCATTGGTTCTTTCCTTGAGATGATCCATTAATATATTTTCTCTCTTTTTTGCCTCTTCCTTTTGTGTTGTTATGTTGGCTTCTAAACATTTCTTTTGATATTCTAGAGTTTCTTCAAATCTTCTGGCCTCTTCTAGTTGAGCTCTTAAATTCTTGATGACCTGCTGATCCTTTTCAGAACCTTGAACACTTTTCTTTTGCTTCATCAATTCTTTCTTTGATGAGTTGTTTTCTTCTCTTTCTTTCCTTAGATATTTAATTGCACTGATCCATTTTTCTTTGTAATCAACTTCTGCTTCATCATAATCTTCCTCTTCTAAATCTGCCTGACATGATAAGCATCTTTCTTCTTGTCTGTATCTGCATCTTCTTTGGCATTTTCTGAATATGCGATGGGTGAAGAATATATGTCATGTAACTTATCCCAAAGTAACTTATTATGCAGGGTGATCGAGTTGGTTGTGAGTTCTAGGGTAGCCTACGATTTCAACATATGGAAACATTTAATGGAATAGAACTAGATAGATATTGAAATAGATTATCTCTAATAAATAGATATTGAAACAGTCAATGTCACTTACACCTAGAACAATTGTCGTAGGAGATAACCTCAAATATAGAAGAAGGCATGGAATTATTATCAAACTAGACATTTCAAAGGCATATGAAATAGAAGGTGAACCCATGGTTGAAATCGATGTGAAGAGGATCTCCCCCTTACTTCATCTGAAATAGAAGATGAGCACATGGTTGAAATGAGGGATAAATGAGAAAAAACCAACAAAGTATAGCAAGTGAGCTAAATGAGGGCTAAATGAGCAAGAAATTAAAAAAATAATAATAGACATTAGGTCTAGGCTCTAACATGTTCAATGGTCTTCCTTTTACTTCCAGGACTATTCTCTAAGAAAATATATCCATGATGTTCAAGATGAATGACTTTTCAAAAATACCAAAGATGAATGACCACAAATCATAAGAAGACCAAAGTACAAAGGTCATTTCTCAAACCCTAAAGAAAACACAAGGATAAACCCTAGCCCTCCCTAGTGTGCACTTCTTTTATCCTACTAGCAAACCCTAGGTCAAACCCTAGAAGGCCTTCACCTAAGATTTGCACACTAATCTCTCTTTTGTGCACTTCATCTCTTACCTAGCCATCACATAGAGAAGAGGCACAAGTGTACCGTGTGCTAGAGTGAGCCTTAGGCACCTCTTTATATATTTATCAAGAGGTTCCCTTTTGACCCTACATTAAAATATAACTTAATTTTTCCGAGGGCGGACATATAAAATTATATTAGTTATTCAAGACATATTTTATTATTTATAAATATATGGAAGACTCTAAATAAAAGGGGCTAGGAAGACAACTTTATAATATCATCTGATCACGGGATATTTAGAAGAAATAAAACATATGAAGCTCCAAAAGACAACTGAAAGGTTCTTCATATGCTACAACTGATCTTGGAGAAATTGGAAACTACAAGTCATCTGATCATCAAAGCACAACTGAAGGTTGTTCACATGCTACAACTGAGACTTGAGTATTTTGAAATTACAAGTCATCTAATCCTCAGAAGGAAACTGAAGACTTCTTCACATACAACCATCCCTTCATAATTTCTCCACCAAACTTGTAGCATACTTGGTTTGTGACACAACACACAACCATTGGTTTGTCAAAATTTTATACCTACACAATAATGCAGTCCTAAACCAGTCTTGTCAAAAGTTGAACAAAAATCAAATTTTACCTTCTGAATTGTGTTGACCTTACTACCTATGATGATTATGTCATCCTCATAAACAAATACAACCACCAAATCATCATTGTCTTTCTAACATAAAGACTGAATTAAAATGGATTCTTTTGACTCCAAATCTTGAGCCTATTTCAAACATTTAAAACTTATATCGTCTTACACACGAAACACTCCATACCTTCTACTTGAAACCCCTAGGGATGATACATAAGGAAGTAAAAGAAAACAAAAAATTACAATAAGGAAGTAACTAAGTCTGAATGGGATTTAGAGAGGGGAAGAGTTCAAATTTAAAAAAAAAAATCACAAGCACATAAAGTTGGGAGAAGAGGGAAAAGAGGAAGCAAAATCCGAGGGAAGGATGTAATAAAGGTAAATGTTCAAGAGGGAATTTAGAGCAAAAAAAATAATCAAGTAAAGGTATGCTTGACATATTAAATGACAGTGACACACATACATAAACCTTGATAGCCATATATAGCCATATATATACCTTAGGATATTATATCCTTAGGTCATATCATTCAAATTTATGAGTACGTTTGACTCCATAGCCATTACATACAAATCTCTTCCTGTAGTGTGTTTTTACTTAGCATCTATGCCACTCCCACAAACTACCAATCCCAGCTATCATTGAGTACTTTTGGGCTCTACATAAAGAGTTGGTTGTGAACATTTCTCATTGGATACTGGTCCTTTGGGTAGTGCCTTAGTTTATTTCAGTGAGGCTATTAGAACTAAAATATTAATTCATTCTCCCCCTTTTTCTCCATGCTCAGTTCAAAAAGCCCCAGCTATTTCTCTTCTCATGGGGCAGGAAGCTAAAGATGAGGAAGCTTATTTTCGGGAAAATGCCTTAATCTGTCGATTCATTGGGTTTTGGCCTCGACATGTGGATCTCAATGGTTGGATCTCATCCCATTGGAAGCCTTTCATTAAGGAAGATTTGTTCATTCACCCCTAATAAGGTTTATTCATTGTTGAGTTTTATCTTGCAATAGATGGGGACCTGATCCTTGACTCTTTCCCTTGGTTTTGGGGAAACTTAGGTTTGTGCATGATGGTTTGGACTCCTTGCTTCAATCCCATGACTATTTTTATTTCTTCTGCTCTAGTTTGGGTCAGACTTCTGAATCTTCCCTTGCATTTTTGGGGTGAAGCTTCTCTTAGAGACATTGGATCAGCATTAGGAAATTTATTTTTTTCAGGTAAAGAAACTAGAATTCATAACATCACCTCAAATGAGATAATTTGTGTGGAAATATATTTTAGCAAAGGGTTTGGAGCATAAATTATTTTGCGCTGCAAAAACTACTCCTGGACCCAAAAGCTAGACTATGAAAGAATCTCCCTGAGATGCATGGCTTATTTCAAAATAGGGCACATAGTATCTCAATGCACCAGGGAAAATAGGAAGGCAGGGAAGCAACAACGTAAATCAACCTAGTGGGATGGCTCCAATGAAGATAATCAAATGATTATTCCAAACAACTGAAAATCTTCTTTAGGCCCAGATTCTATGAGTCATGCTTTCAAAGTCATGTCTACTTAGGAGACACCTCCAAATCATTCAAATATCGTCCCTCAATCGAAGATTAAAGACTCAACTTCTCTTGATCCGACAATAGAAAGCCTTAAGGCTTCAGACAGTCCTGATAGGAGAATAGAAAGAAAGGTTCTCCTCAACTCCCCACCTCCTTCAAGCTAGGCAGATGAGGTCGATAAAGATGAACCAGTATTGACAACTCCAAAGAAAACAAGTTCCCGAGATCAGGAAAATATAAGGATAATTGAATCAACAAAAACATCACCACATGTCAAAGAAGGTTGGACAATAGTTGGGAAGAAGAAAAATACATCACCAGTAATACAACCAATGATGACCAGAAGTCGATCCTGAAATAAAAAATAATCATGTGTTTCTTTTGTCAATTATTGGGCCATCAATTTGTCCAAATTTATTCATGTAAGGATTCATGGAATGTAGTATTTTTGGATAACTAGAAACATGGGAAAGTGAACTTGGAATCCGGTAAGATAAATTGGAAAATTAGAYGTAGGATATTTTTTCTATGTACTTCTTTCCGACGAGGCCATTGATTTTTTATAAATACAATTTTAACCGTTTATGTTAAAAAAAAAGTTATACCTTTTGGGTTTTTTGGTCGGAATCCAACGWTGTAAATTTTGACAAAATCTCTATTTTTTGTTGTTTAAATTGCATTTTTGAATGCATAAATGGATTCAGGGTGATTAAAAACCCATGGGGCTCTCAGATTATACAAACTCAGCCACTCAAATCTACAAATCCAACCATTCATTACTAGATTTCGGGCAAAATCAAATCGAAAAAAGTTGTGTGAAAACCTCCAAAAGATGGAAATTTTAGACTAAGTTAACATATTGTTGTTTTTCATTAGGTTTTCATTGCCACTAACCCGTCATGAGAGACCATCATTAGTCTTGTACTCACCCATATATATATATATATAGTAAATCCATCATAACTCGAGATACATTTTTGGGAAAATTATTTAATCTATCGGTTCATTGGGTTTTGGCCTCGATATGTGGATCTCAATGGTTGGATCTCATCCCATTGGAAGCCTCTCATTAAGGAAGATTTGCTCATTCACCCCTAAAAAGGTTTATTCATTGTTGAGTTTGATCTTGCAACAGATGGGGACCTGATCCTTGACTCTTGCCCTTGGTTTTGGGGAAACTCAGGTTTGTGCATGATGGTCTGGACTCCTTGCTTCAATCCTATGACTGTTTTTCTTTCTTCTGCTCCAGTTTGGGTCAGACTTCTGAATCTTCCCTTGCATTTTTGGGGTGAAACTTCTCTTAGAGAGATTGGATCAGCATTAGGAAATTTTCATTTTTCATGTAAAGAAACTAGAATTCATAACATCACCTCAAATGTGATAATTTGTTTAAAAATATATTTTAGCAAAGGGTTTCAAGCATAAATTATTTTGGGCTGCAAAAACTACTCCTGGATCCAAAATCTAGACTATGAAAGAATCTCCCTGAGATGCAGGGCTTGTTTTGAAACAGGGCACATAGTAACTCAATGCACTAGGGGAAATAGGAAGGAGGGGAAGCAACAACGTAAATCAACCTGGTGGGATGGCTCCATTGAAGATCATCAACTGATTATTACAAACAACTGAAAATCTTCTCCAAGCCCAGATTCTTTGAGTCATGCTTTCAAAGTCATGTCTACTTAGGAGACACCTCCAAATCATTCAAATACCGTCCCTCAATCGAAGATTAAAGACTCAACTTCTCTCGATCCAAGAATAGAAAGCCTTAAGGCTTCAGACACTCCTGATAGGAGAATAGAAAGAAAGGTTCTCGTCAACTCCCCACCTCCTTCAAGCTAGGTAGATGAGGCTAATAAAGATGAACTAGTATTGACAACTCCAAAGAAAACAAGTTGTCGAGATCAGGAAAATATAGGGATAATTGAATCAACAAAAAAATCACCACATGTCAAAGAAAGTTATACAATAGTTGGGAAGAAGAAAAATACATCACTAGTAATACAACCAATGATGACCAGAAGTCGATCCCGAAATAAAAAATAATCATGTGTTACTTTTGTCAATTATTAGGCCATCAATTTGTCCAAATTTATTCATGTAAGGTTTTATGGAATGTAGTATTTTTCGATAACTGGAAACATGGGAAAGTGAACTTAGAATACGGTAAGATAAATCGGAAAATTAGACTTAGGATATTTTTTCTAAGTACTTCTTTCTGGCGAGGCCGTTGATGTTTTATAAATACAATTTTAACTAGTTATGTTAAAAAAAAAAGTTCTACCTTTTGGGTTTTTTGGCCGAAATCCGACGATGTAAATTTTGACACAATCTCTATTTTTTGTTGTTTAAATTGCATTTCTGAAAGCATAAATGGATTCGGGGTGATTAAGAACCCATGGGGCACTCAGATTATACAAACTTAGCCACTCAAATCTACAAATCCAACCATTCATCACCAAATTTCAGGCAAAATCAAACCGAAAAAAGTTTCGTGAAAACCTCCAAAAGATAGAATTTTTAGACTAAGTTAACATATTGTTGTCTTTAGTTAAGTTTGCATTGCCACTAACCCGTCATGAGAGACCATCATTAGGCTTGTACCCACCCACACCCACACACACACACACACACATACACATATAGTAAATTCATCAAAACTCGAGATGAGTGAGGTGAAAACATTTTTTAGATTAAAAAAACTTAATAGGGATTTGATCCCTCATTACCCATAATGGTGAACTCCTTAGTGTATAAGTTTTTTAGTGCTCAACATGGGGTTGACATGTCGCATTTATCTATATCTGTATATATAAAGAACTACTGTAGAAACATTTTAACTCAAGATCTATCATGAACTTAGAGGGATAAGTCTATAAAGGTGAAAACTTTATAGATTAAAAAAAGTTGAGAAATATTTGGCACATTAAAAAATTTGATCCCTCTAAACTAATGATAAAATTGAAGTTAAATTGAATGTACACTAATTTTATGTATAATATAATGGACTAGGACTACATCTTTCACTCATATCACATATATATACTATGCTCTAGCATGGGAGTTAATGTCCTTTAAACTCCCATCCATATTGGTAAGTATTATAAATAATATAAGGAAAAAATCAAATATTTGGAACCTTGATATCATATTTCCATCATTTAAATAATAAACTTTCATCTAAAAACACACATATATTCCATATGCGTACTTCACTTAGAGCACGGAAGGAACTCCATATCAATACACCATTAAAATGTTTTTAAAATTATTTAAGAAATTTTCTATTTTAATTACATTATGAATATATTATAGTTGATATTGGAATTGGAATATTTTTTTTATTTTAATTACATTATGAATATATTATAGTTGATATTGGAATTGGAATATTTTTTTTTATTAATATTGTTTAAATGTTATGTGTGAGTTCTTTTTTTTCTTTTTTTATATGATTGAAAGAAATTTTTTACTTTCAATTACTTCATCTTTTTATAAAATTAATATAATTAATATGAAATTATTTTACTTAAAATAAACATTTAAATATTTTATTTATAGTTATCAATAGAATATTTTATTTGTTAATAATATTTTTTAAGATGTTATATGTGAATTTCATATAAACTAAAAACATAATTAAAATTAAAATGTTATCTGTCAATTTCAACATAATTATAATATTTTATTTATTAAATATGTATGAAAACAATGGTTTGGATGATTATTATGAATGACTATATTATATTTATTGATTGAATATGCACAAACTTCCTAATTTTT
>JASDQU010103704.1:314534-329428 GCA_032191745.1 Picea mariana
TAATAACATCATGTAGTAATTTTTTTTTATAAAAAATTTAAGAAATCAAAAATTCTTTAAACTCAAACATAAATTATTTTTTTATATAAAAATTGGTTTAAAATAAAATAAAGCCCTTGGAAACAAAATTATAACAGCCATAAACTATGAGAGAGTGTTTGTAATCACGATGGACAAGTCTCCTAGAAGATCCCAAATTATTTATTTGATTAAGTTATAGATCATGGAAGCCTTATTTATTAGATTTATTTTCATCTACATTTTGTTTGATATAGGTTCTTTATAAAATATGTTATAAAAAGATTTGAATTCAAGTGAAGAGAGTAACACTTCTTCTTATCCATTAGAACTAGACCCAATTGATAATATAAACAATATTTTGTAGTAGTGATTATGACTTTTAGGTGAAAGGATGCCCAATACTAGGTGAACTTTAATGGAAAGTGTACAAAATGTGATAGAAGCCCACGAAATCTAAGAAAGGCTCATGTAATCTGAGAAAAACGCCCACAAAATGGTAGAAAGAAGCCCACAAAATCTGATAGAAACCTACAAAATCTGAGAAAAGACCACAAAGATTAGSGTTGATGTAGCCAACTTCCACTCTTGGCTGATTGGTTGTTGCAAAAATTGTGTTGAATTCCACCTCTAAAATACTTACCACGTAAAGGTCGGTCATATCTTAAATGACAGAGAATAAACCCAAAATCTTACATCAGAACACTTCTTGTGAACTCCAGCGACGTGAGCGGGGGAGTTATCATGAACTATGGCGATGAGAGCAGAGAAATTGTGGTCGTGAGCATCGAGATATTCAGAAGTAATGCATGGAGCATTGTTGGTTCCTATCGTAAGACTTTCCAGGAACATTGCGGATTCTCATCGGACCAGTCTGCATGATGTTCATTGGTTCTCATTGGACCAGTTCCCAACATGAACTCTCAAGCATGTGAATGGACTTTGATTGTAATTTTAAACGGAGAAGGGAAGGGAGGAAACTCACGACCCCCTCCACATTTTAACATTTGAATCTAACGAGATCCCTTTTGAATATACACCAACCATTGCATATTAAAGTGGAGGGAAACCTATGCTATACATTAAGTAGCATGAGGTGGAGTGGAGAAAAAAGGGATCGACTCACCCCAACGCTCTTCAATGCTTGAGCTCGAACTAAGTAAACACAATCGTTGAAAACTGGGTCATAATCCAGCGATAATAAACGATTTCGGCTCGTACCTCAATCACAGAAACTATAGAATGACAATTGTTTTATATATAGATATAGATATCGATCGAGCAATGGGTTTTCTTGAGATATGGCATTGACTCCATCTTGACAAGCTCAAACCATGGCATCAACTATCAGACTCACAACTTTGAACAAGATAACCATTGTCATTGATGTTATGAAAGAACGCTACAATCCAAGACTCAATCTACAAACCAACACAATGTCAATGAACCTCAAGTATGACATCGGTTTGTGAAGGAAATCAAAACTTTTGGCCTCGCCTAGATTCATGTTTTCGACGAAATCCTAAACTCGCTAATCGTTGTTAAACAAAGGTAAATGTAACTTGCCATTCCTGGTATCCCAGCACATTGATGTCTACGACCGGATTAAGTGCGTGCTGGAGGGAGTAAATAGGGCACATTTTTTTTTGTCTGTACATTAGATATCAGAATCGTATCATTAGATAGCTAGTGCCCAAAGGAGATCATGTTGTGGCCCTAATTTCGATGACACGAAGTTCATAGCTTGATATATGAAACCATCCTAGGAGTTTCCATTAAATCCTCTGATGCAAATGGGAGGAGTTACCACTCACTCCTTCAAAAAGGAACATGATCCCTTGAGAGACGGTTGTTCATATTTTGAAATACAGTTGGAAAAGTATTTGTGAGATCTACAACTTCCCAGTTATAGGATTGAAGAAATTCATAATCAATTATATATGTTTTAAAGTATGAATATCTGACACCTTGTCAACAGCCACAAGGACGGAGTGACTTCATCATGAGCAGAAGAGCCAGAGATCATCGAATTCAGGGAAGGTTATACAGATTTTCAATAATTAATGCTTCAATTATATGATTTTGAATGATTAGTATTAATATTTTATTTGGAATTACTCTCATATGTTGTATGTTGAATGGAACCACATAACTAATGCTGACAAGAGGTCATACTCAACGTCTTGGTGATGCAATATTCAAGGACGACAAAACAACAGTAGAAACAACTGTTACAATGATAGAGGAACAACAAGGAATATAAAATCTGAATGGCTGACATAGGATGAGATCTGAACCCCATCAAAATCACATAACAAAGATGTTCCCATGTCCATACGAGTCTTCATGGTACTTGTGCTCGAAATATATGATGGCCCACTAGTGTTAGAAGATGAATTTTAGATACAATTAATGTTTTTGTTTCTCATCATCGTGACAAAGGACAAAGGGAATAAGGGAAAACGTTGGAAGGTGAAAAGTCACAGAGGAAGGTCGAAGGACAAGAGTCACATTGAGTCTCAATAAGAAAGGGATTTTTGGATCTTCAAACATTGTAGATTTCTGAAACTAAAACTAAGGAGGGAAGACAATGTCAACTAAAATTAAGGAGTTTTCCATGGAACTTGGATGTACTATTGCTAAACTATTAATACTGAGAAGCCGACAAGGCCATATTTTTATGGAGAGAAGAACTTGCATGTGTGTTGTTTTGTTGTGAAGTATTTTAAGAGGAATGTATCTTGTTCACATGGGTTGTAAGGACAGGTTTATTTATGGACTAATATGATGCAATCTATGTTACTCTTACAATTTTGTTACTCTTTATTATATTATATTTCTTGAGTACATGAGTTGTTGATGTATTCATAGATATGATTTATACTTTTTTGGTTATGTATGTGCATGCATGTATTTCTAAATTTGCACCTTCATGACAACTATTGAAGTGGGGTTTTAAGAAGGGTTTAGTTTCATTACAACTCGTTCAATTACACTCCTAGCTAGGATATGATAGATTAGAAATAGATTAGACCTGCATTTACATAGTGTTCATTTACACCTTCCATTCCATCATTCATCTTCATCAGTGGATTGGGCCTCAATGGGTAAAACCAAACTGTAAATGGTTGTCGGGCCATCTAGATGGGTTCCCTATTCCAAACAGTGAGAGGTCTAACTGGGAATTCTTACCGAGGGTAACCCCTATTGTTGACAAAGGGAGATTTCAGACCTATCAATATATATTTATTAGCATACGTTAGATCTTTTCTCAAGCTATTGCTTGTATTGTTCTTAGATCTTAGTTTTTTGGATCTGGAGATATTTTCTCCCGTTAGTTTGTTGAGGAAATTTTATTTATGTAAAATTATATGTTTATTATTTTCTTAATAAAAAGTAGTCCAAGTTTGTATGATTTTTTTATATGTATGAACTCAAGTCATGATTGGGATTCCCCACTTCATTGGGAAATCCCACATCATTGTTATCAAATAATTTTCTATAGAAGCTTGCTTTGGTATCTATGAGGAGTTTACATGTATTCTTTTGGTAGTTACTTAGGGACTCAATGTATCAATGCCATATTTTTGTTGGAGTATGTTTTGCTTCAACAACTTTTTCATTTGAATCACACCGCTTTGTATGGTGTTTTAACATCATGTTGGTTGGGAGAATTTCAGTTGGTTTTCAACATTCTTTTGATTCTATATAGATTTGGGTTCCATTATGTTGATTTACATCATACATATAGAGTTTGGTTTCCACAATTTCAATTGTAGGTCTTTGTTTCACTCGTTTCATTATACATTTACCACTTCTACCTTATTAGTGTCTACATCATTCACTGAAACAATAACATTTTCCCTCTCCCCTGATAGCATTAGAGGCCAATGCTTCTATTGTTGGGAGGAATGATAGGGAGTCTAATCCATATGATTTTCATATGTATTGTCATATCCAAATATTATAATTATGATATTATTGTTGTTATTTGTTTGCTCAATCATTTTATGTTTCTTAGTCTTAGGAGGTAGTTGAGATATTTTCTCAAGCCATCCCTTCTATTATTCTTAGATCCTAGTTTATTGTATCTAGATACAATTTCTCCCCTTAGTTTGTTGAGGAAGTTTCCTTTATGTAAAACTATAGAAGTTTATCATTTTCATAATAAAAGGTAAGTTTAACTTTGTATAATTTTCTTATGTGTGTGATTTCCCACCCACATCATTGGTATTCTAGAGCATTTTCTTTACAATATTTCTTTGGTATCCGTGACTTTGAGAGTTTACATGTCTTCTTTTGATAGTTACTCAGGGACTCCATGTCTCCACGCCATATTTATTTGTAGTATATTCTGCTTCAATAACTTTGTCATTTGAATCACATATCTTTGTATGGTGTCTTATAATCTTGTTTACTGAATTAAATTAAATGCTTATTCAACATGACATTAATGATTAACAATAATGGTATGGGGAGGGATTGGTATTTATTTATGTGGTGACATCAATACTTATATGAACTATGGAAGATATGGAAACAAAACTACCTAGGACATTTTATCTTTGGTTGGTATCTACAAAGTTATTTTTTGTCTTAAAACAATGCAAGTGGGATTAGGTATATTTGTCATTCTAAAAGAGCAGGAAAGAAGTTTGGTCATACAATACGTACTCACTTATTCAACAAAAAAAATTGTTACTAGTATAGGATTTCTTAGTGGTCACACTCCATTGTCCATTCGTGATGGAAAAAAATTATTGCATGGGGACTATAATGTCAATAAAAATTATGTTTCAAGTGCAAAAGAAAGGTCTAATGTGTCAAGTAAGTTTAACACTTATGCTATTGATATAGTCTCTATCTTCCAATGGGATACTTGATGGACAACAAAAGTGTGGCTTGTCAAAATATTTTGGAAAAGTTTCTATATCCATAAATAATGAAGATAATTATATGCTCGATGAAGAGGTGGAGTCTCATTACTTGACCAAAAGGGATAACCTTCAACCATTTAACAGTTGGACTAATGATGGATATATGGATTCACAAAATAATAACTTACTTATTTAGATTAAATGTCTACATTAACCTTTAGTCTCTAACTGATACATTAACCCTTAGCCTCTAACTAATGAAGGAACAAGAGGATCATATTTCATCAATCATAGTTCCTTCCTAGTTCCATTGTCTTATCATAGTTCATCAATCGTAGTTCCTTTCTATGTCCGTAGTCAAAGATCTTGGTTAAGAAAGTTTACTGGAACCTTAACCGATAATAAATCTAAATGAAGGAACAAGGAAACAAAATTTGTCATGGTTCCTCTTTCGAAGAGAAAATATGAAAAACTTTTAACTAACAGATGTTGGTCAAAGTTCCTTTTGGTTAACTCTCACTACGAGGCTATCAATGGACTGTGAACTATGACCAATAGCTTTGATAGGAACTCTAACTAACATGGCCAACATCAAATTACGAACTCTTATAGAGTCTAAAGAAAAGGAGGACCATATTGGTTATATTTCCTTTGTTAGAGTTCATAGTCAGTGATAGTTCCTATGTATTTTTAGTGATACTTACTTCATAAAAGTTCCTATCAGTCAATTGCTTGTTCCTTTATCGGCTAGAGTTTTCTTAGTCGTAGTTCCTGGTTAGAAAAGTTGCCTAGTACTATGATTGATAGTAACTCTAACTAACATAATGAACATAAGGACAATAAATCTTACCAATGATGTAATAAGAGGATCATATTTGGTCATAGTTCCTTCATTAGAGTTCATAGTCAATGATAGTTCCTATCAATTTTCAATAATATTTCCTTCATCAAAGTTATTTTCAGTCATGGTTACTTGTTCCTTTCTTAGTTAGATTTCTTTGTTAGAAAATTCCTTGGAACTATGACCAATAGGAACTTTGATTGACAAAGGAACAAGAGGATCGTAGCTCATCAGTCATAGTTCCTTCATGGTTTCTTGGTCGAATTTCATAGTTAGGAAATTTCCTTGGAATTATAACTGATAGGAACTTTGAATAAAGGAACAATAATAAAAACTCAGAAAGATGCTTGTCAATCAGAGTTATTTTTTCCAATAGGAACTTTGATCAACAAATGTTGGCTAGATTCCCTATTGGTTAGGAAATTTGACCAAGATAATATCAAGGGAATTTGAAATCTATCCAATAGAAACTATGGTTGATAGGACCAATGCTCGGACATGGATGTTAATGATGAAGGAACAAGATGATCATAGTTTGTCGGTCATAGTTTTTTCATAGTTCCCTGGTCAAACTTCTTCATTAGGAATGTTCCCTATAATTATGAATAACAAAGACTCTAACCAAGAATAACCTTGATGGAATAGGAACTCAACCATAGTTCCATTTTCTAATATAAACTTTGACCAAGAAATGTTGGTTAGAGTTCCTATTGGTTAGGAACTATGACGAGGAAAATATGAAGGGACTATGAACTCTAACCAGTAGGAACTCCGACCAACATGAACTTAGATTCGTGGTGAGGAAATTTCTTTGGAACTATGACCAATAGGAACCCTGATTGACATGACCAATGTTAGGATAAGAAATCTCATCGATGAAAGAGAAAGAGGATCATTATCATCCATATTTCATTCTTTAGAGATCCTTTAATTCATAATCAATCATAGTTCCTTTATTATATTTTCTACGAGTTAGAGTCCCTATCGAAATATCTTCATCAACATTCTTGTTGATTATAGTTCATTTCTCATTTGTTGTTTAGAGTTCCTAGTTAGGGAATTCCTTTAGAGTTTCTTGATGAAGGAATGTAATGACAATAAATCTGATGGAAAAAGGAACATGAAGATCATAGTCAATGATAGTTCATTTGATATAACTCATGTCAGTTAGATTTCATAGTCAATTATAGTTCATTCATTATAGTTTCTATTGATCAAAGACCCTATTTGATCATTGGTTATAGTTGCTTCATCAAATTTCTTGTCAGTTATAATTAATTGTTCCTTTATGGATTAGACGTCCTAGTGAGGAAGTTCCCTAAAAGTATGGACATTAGGACATAAAATTTAACTAATGAAGGAATGAAAGTATCATAGTTTTTTATCCATACTTCCTTCATAGATCATCGTCAAAGTTCATGGTTACAAAAGTTAGAACTATGAGTGATAGGAACTCTAAACAAAGGAATAGGAATAGGGACTCGATCAAACTTCTTATTAGTCATACTTCCTTTTTTCCATAGGAACTCTGATTGAAAAACATTGGTCAAAGTTCATTTGATAGATCTCATGTGAGTTATATTTCATAGTCAATTATAGTTCCTTCATTAGAGTTTCTATTGATCAAATATTATATCCAATTGTTGGTCATTGTTCCTTTGTCAACGTTCCTATTAGTTGTAGTTCATTGTTCCTTTCTTTATTAGAAGTCCTTGTTGGGAAGTTCCCTAGAACTATGAATAGGATGACTTGGTCAAATTCGTTATTGGTCACAATTGTTCCTTTTTCAACAGGGACTTTGGTTGAAAAACATTGGTCAAATTTCCTATTGTTCAATAACTCTAATGAGGGAATTATGAAGGGACTATGAAATCTGACTGGTAGGAACTCTTAACCAAAACCAACAATGTTGGTCGAACTTTCCTTGGTCATAGTTCTTGGTTAGGAATGATCCCTAGAACTGTTACATATGGGGACTCTAAATTATATGAGTAATGTCAGGATAGAAAGTCTAACCAATGAAGGAACAAGAGGATCTTATTCAATCATAGTTCCTTTGTGAAAATTTTTGTTGGTCGTAGTTCCTGTCAACCAAAGTTCATGTTGTTATGGTTTCTTTGTAGGTCATAGTTCAATCCATCATTGTAAAATTTCCTCGTTAATAAAGTTCCGTGAAATTAGGACCGATAGGATGGAAAATATTATCAATAGGAACTCTCACTAAGTTCCTATTCTTATTCCTTAGTTCAAAGTTCTGTCATGAGTGATGGTTCCTATGGTTAGAGTTCTTATTGATTAAATTTAATTCATCAAAATTCTTCTTCATCATAGTTTGTTTATCAATATTCATATCTTTCATAGTTCCTCTTTCCTTTGTTAGTTAGAGTTCCTAGTCAATAAATTCCCTAGAAATATGATCAACATGAACTATAATTGATGAGATCCAACATCAATATAGGAACTTCAATCAATGAGGGAAAAAGAGGATCATAGTTCATTGGTCATAGGTTCCATCATTGTTCCATGGTCAAAGTAACTATTTAGGAAAGTTCCTTGAAACTATCACTAACACGAACTCTTATTGACAAGAACTCTAAATGAAAGCACGTTAACTTGAACTTGGTCAAAGTTCTTCTCTGTCAACATTTGAAAAAATAACATTGATTAGAGTTCTTAACCCACAAGAAATTTGACCAAGAAGTTATGAKGGGCATATGAACTCTAATCCATGAGAACTTTGTTAACCAAAAWTTTCTTGGTCCTAGTTCATARTCAAGAAAGTTCTTTGGAACTATAACTAACATAAACTTTAATTGAGAACAAGGACTCTTACCTATAGGAACAAAAAGATCATAATTAATCATAGTTCCTTAATTAAAATCTAAAATTAGTAATATATCAATCACATAAGTTCTTTGGAACTATAACTAACATAAACTTTAATTGAGAACAAGGACTCTTACCCACTTAGGAACAAAAAAAAATCATAATTAATCATAGTTCCTTAGTTAAAATCTAAAATTAGTAATATATCAATCACATTTCCTTCATGAATGTTTATAAAGGTCATACTTGCCTCTTCCTTTGTTGATCAAAGTTCCTAGCTGAAAATAATTCCTTGAAACTATGACTAACATCATATCTTCTATTTATATAAGTATTGTATTTATCTTTTTTTTTTATATATATATATATATATATATATATAAATATACTTTTATTTACATTTTTATCATTATTTGTTACACTTTTTTAAAAATATCTATAAAGCATTAAAAAAAATTAGTATAAACGGCAGGATTAGGCGCTTTTCTGTAACTCTTTCAACATAGTGTGATTAAGATGTGCTATGTTAAAACTAGGGGTAAAATGAGTTTGGGCAGTGTTACCTTCTTTTCGCCGTTAGACTAGCAAATTGACGTCCATCTATATCACTCTAATTTCATTGAAGTATGGATCTCACCACCTTACTCCACTGCTCACCGCGCCAGCCTTTGGTAAATTCATAATGTTATCCAGTTTGCCAAAAGATATTTCATAGTTGGTCACTATCCATTGTCAAAATTTTTTTTTTGCCTTCCGATCAGATCTAATGAGTTATATATATTTTATTTGGACAGTTCAGATTGCTTGAGATATAGACTATCCATTGATTGAATCATGCATAATTATGTATAAATCATTGGACTGAAAAGTTCTTTGCGTTAAATGTGGTTTTACTAGTCTAAAAGGGAGTGGGCAAACTCTGGGAGTAATTTTTCYTCTCTAGCCTAATCGTCAGTTTTTAAATTTCTAGCYAATTCTGAATTCTGATGGATGTTTTGAGTATCTGGGTTGGAATCCCTAAATAACGTTCTGAAATGCATGAAACTTTGATCAATGTGAAACTCAGACTACCTTGAAAATATGATCCGATTCAGGTCCATTTTTTTACCTGAAAAGCTAAACTTGATAGGGAAGATTGCTCCCGAATTAACCTAATTCACTGAAACTACCTATGATCCAAAAAGTTGTTTTACTATGCATTATATTCAATCAAATTATGTACTATCGAGGTCGCCACTGCTTGAAACATATAAACATTGTCTATAGATGTTAAGATATTTTAGTTAATGCTATGAAGTAGATCATAGACATATCCATTGAATTAGAAAAGAAGAGGTCACATCAAGATAAAAACGATGGAAAACCATAGTAGAATTTAGAATTTAGAGGGGACATAGAAAGTGATTAAACCACTGCACTTCGGTCTGTGAATAACCGGTCAATTGTTCCAACATCAATCAATTGGTCTATGAATAATTGGATACCAAAATCAATTGTTCCAACAATGTATCACATGATCCTTTTTCCTGCTTGCCAATGAGTACTGTTTGGAGTCTCCATGAATCTCAAAATTAAACTTACAGCCAACATGATATCAGGTCTTGTTACTATTAAGTACATAAGATTTCCAACCAGCCTCTTATACAGAGTTGGATCAACATATGATCCCTCATCATCCTTGCTAAGTTAAATACTAGTGGCCATTGGTGTTGCAGCTGGCTTGCAATTCAACATTCTAAACCTTTTCATCACTTCATTTCCATAGTTAGTTTGAAAAATGAAAATGTCATCATTAGATTGATCCACTTCAATTCCAATAAAATACTTCATCAATCAGTCATCAATCCCTAGACTCTTCACTATATCCAACAAAGATACATATCTCACTTCTGTCATCCAACTTTCTCCTCATTTCTGCAGGTACATGTGCAAATGCACACACATCCAAAAATTATGAAATGAGAAACATTGCAAGGCTTACCATCCCAGGATTCTTGAGGTACACGATCCCTCACGGTCTTGGTCAGAATTCTATTCAAGATAAAAACAGAGCAAATAACCACATCTCTCCAATATTCATTTGAAATATACTTATCTTTCAACATGCTTCGAGCCATATCCATGATGGTTCGATTCTTCCTTTTAGCTACTCCATTCTTCTATGGAGTATATCGAGCAATAAATTTCCTTTTAATTCCATGAAGATCACAAAATTCAATGAATTCATTAAGTTTGTATTTACCTCCTCTGTCAGAACTTAATTTTAATGGTTTGACCACTCTCATTCTCAACCATAGACTTAAACTTCTTAAAAACATCAAAGGCTTCATATTTTTGTTTCAACAAATACAACCAAGTCTTCCTACTGAAATCATCAATGAAAGTCATAAAATAAACACAGCTAGTTAAAGAAGGTGTTTGCATAGGTCCACATAAATCTGTGTGGACAATTTTCAATCGAGCTTTTGCTTTGTAGGAAACACCTGAAACAAATTTCTCTCTATGATGTTTTCCAAGTATACAACTCTCACAAGAGCTTACAGGTTGTTGAATACAAGGTAACCCCTTTACCATTTGTTTCTTCTGTAATGGATTTAAGCCACCAAAATGTAAATGACCATATCTTAAATGTCATAACCAAGATTCATCTAGGCTTCTGGCTTTATAATCATTCAAAGAACCACTCAAATCATTTCTCATAACAAGTGGAAACATTTTATTCTTTATCATCTCCACTCTTGCAATCAACTATTTGCTTGGTAATCTATCTTAGATTGTCCATACCTTGTTCTTGAAGAACACTGTGTACATTTTCTCCAACATCTATCCAACACTAATAAGATTGCATTTTAAACCAGGCACAAAATAAGCATCATCAATATTTCTTCTCTCATTATTCTTAGTGTAAACTGGAAATACACCTTTACCATTAACTGTAACCTTACAGTTATTTCCCAATTTTACTTCAAACTAAATACTAGTATCAATAGAAGAAAATAAGTCCCTATTACCAATCATGTGTTTACTACAACCACTATGCAAAAACCAAATATATTTAGAACTTTCCTAAGTAACATTAAAAGTCAAAACCACTGGTTTTTTTTATCAAAATCAGACTCATTTGTGATATGTGTAGACTTCTTTCGAGCATCTGCCTGCTTCTTCCAACATTTGTTGGCAAAATGCCCAAACTTTTTACAATAATAACATTGTACTTTAGTTTTTTCATACCTCTGATTTTCTTGCTGCCAAGGTTTGTTGCTGCTCCCTCTTAAATTAGGAGGATTATGCTAGGACTTCTACTCAAACTTGGATTCAACTCTATTGTCCCTTCGACCAAAAAATCGACCTCCTCTACCATAATTATAAGACCTTCCTCTGCCTCTTCCTTTGGTAACATGCAGTTGAGATTTGAAAGCATGCTCCAATGATCCTTCTTCATATCTAGTTATCCTAGATTCATGAGCAACAAGAGAACCAATTAATTCATCAATTTGCATTAGACTTAAGTCTTTAAATTCCTCCATGGGAACAATAATAGGATCAAACTTCTTGGGTAAACTTCTCAACACTTTATCAATAACTTTCTTATTCTCGGCAACATGTCCATACTGCCTGAGCTACTTCACAACACTCATTACTTGAGTCATGAAAGTATCAACACTTTCATTATCCTTCATTTTCAGATTTTTGAAGTCCCTTCTTAAGTTCTGCAACTTGACTGTCTTCACCTTGGACACACCTGGATAACTGGTTTCAAGAATGTCCCAAGCCATCTTTGAAGATGCGCTAGCAATCTTCATAAAAATGGATTCATTTAATGCTTCCTAGATTAATCCAAGAGCTTTGTTATCCTTCTTCCTGTTTTCCTTCAACAAAACACGGTCAACATTAGACAGAGCCAATTCTGCTGCAACATCAGCTGGCTCAACATAATCATGAATGACATAAGTCCATAAATCTTGAGAACACAGAATCGTCCTCATCCGAATGTATGAGGAATCATATGACTTATCGCTCAGGATAGGACCCTGCATGTGAGAAGAGATACTACCAAACACAACCATTTATAAAAATTTTGAAAGAAATCAAATAAACCTTCATGGAGAAAAATAAGAAAATAAAGTTTGGCACCAATAGGGATAAACTGCAATGAACTAAGCAATAGCAGAATAGATTGCTAGCTCTGATACCAAATGTGAATAATCGGGGGTCAATCAGGGTTCAGGGTTTCAACGTTTACGAATGCTAGACCCAAAACAAAACTCCCCAACAATTGTCAAATCGCGAGAAAGCCGTGGGACAAGGAAAATGGGAGTTTGAGGTTCGGAGTTTGTCAACACCTGATGCAAAAGAAAAACAAAACAACAAATGTCGAATTTGCGAAATGCGTAGAGACTTTGGGGCCCACAATTTCGGGTTCAGAGTTTTTGAAAGTAAGTAACTCCATGCACCCTTTAACAATTAGACTCTGAAATGCGATATAGGACTTACAGAAATTCAGGGTTCGGTATTTACAAATACCTAATGCACAAACAAAAACAAAACTATAATTGCCTAATTGCGAAAACCCCTAATAAATATCGGACTGCGTTCAATTGGTAAAACCAAATAATTACTATGTTTACTCAAAAACAAATTTTATCAAAAAATAAAACAAATTTACAAACTCAATCAAAAACAAAATATATACACATAGCAAACCTCCAAACAAAGAATAACCAATTGGATTCAAAAATGTTTTCAAGCTCTTGTCTCTTTGGAATTACAATTTCAAATGTGGTATTTAAACACTAACAAAATGCCCCTTTGATTTTCTAAAAGGTTTTATCAAAGCGGTGTTGGTGTTTGGTTGTCTTGAAAGGTTAAGGCAGTTACAGTTTAAGGTAATGTAAGACAAAATATTAATGGAGCCACCAATTCACCGTTCGTAAAGAGGCGGTGAAATGATTATTAATGATTACTTTCTTGGCATGGTCAACCTCAAGTAATAGGTATATAATAGCATATTTGGTGAAGCTCCATTAATATTTGTTAGGGTTGGCTAAATTTTTATGTTTGGATTTTTTTAGTTGGAATAGGAGATATAAATCTGGATAAAATAAATTGCAATTCTAAATGTATAAATGAATTAAGTATTGTAAAATAAATTTAGTGTTCAAAAACTTTGAAGTACTAGATCAATCAAAAGTAGTCACTCAAATTTACAGATTCAACCATCTTTCATCCATATACTTCCCATAAAACCAAATAAACACATGAAAATATTTTTTTGGCTTATATTTTTATGAAAGGATTTATAAAGAAAATATATTTATCTTTATGGGCTGACCAACTACGTAAGTTCCATCTTTAGACAGATCCACATAGTCTTACGGGTACATTAAATTTGTAATTATAAAGGCACAGGCTCGATGACGGTTGTCTTGACCAAATTCCTCATTTCATTTCTGGCAACGCTGAAGCCATCTCGGTGTTTGTAGAGGTGATAGAAAGCTCTCAGAATGTGAAAAGCATGTTTCTTGGAAGTGATCGGAGCATTGCTGTCGGGTCTCAGAAACTCCCAATTTAGTTCTTTGAGTAATTTGTTGACCATGGCGTTGATATAACTAACAGCATCTTCCTCTGTTGACTCAGGATTATCTTTCATATAACACGATATACCGGAAGATTTTTCTCCACGGCCCCGCTCAGCTTGACGAACGATTTGTGCACGCAGCATCTGGAAGCCAGCGGTGCGATAGAAACAAAAGCCATTCCTGCTCGATATGATATGATTGAACAAATATTGCGCTCAAAATGATGATATAAATTGCTTGTACCAAATATTGCGCTCAAATGATGAACTAAATACTTGTAATGGTTGCCCTATTCCAATCATTATTTGTCACGGAGATTCCAATCCTGATTCCAAACGTGTATTTCATTCCAAACATGGCAACCTATCCACATCTCGCAACTCTGTATATATTTGTCGTTCTTAGATGAATCTCGTGCTTCATTTCCACTGAGCAGTGAATGAGTTTTTTCCGAAGCTGCCAGTTCATGTCAATGGCACCACCACGCCGACCTCCTTTCTGCATATGCGTTTAAGATACGGAAGCTTTTCAATTTTCCACTCTTCTTCAATTGGGATGAAACGTGTATTTCATTTCAAACATGGCGACAAATCCACATCTCGCAACTCGGTATATATTTGTCTCTTGTACTTATAAAAGACAAATATATACAGAGTTGCGAGATGGGGATGGGTCGCCAAGGAGTTTGATAAACGTTTTATTTTTTGGTTTTGGCTTGAATTTGATTGGAAGAATAGTATTAAACAAAAAAAA
>JASDQU010103704.1:329448-344953 GCA_032191745.1 Picea mariana
GCAGCATCTGGAAGCCAGCGGTGCGATAGAAACAAAAGCCATTCCTGCTCGATATGATATGATTGAACAAATATTGCGCTCAAAATGATGATATAAATTGCTTGTACCAAATATTGCGCTCAAATGATGAACTAAATACTTGTAATGGTTGCCCTATTCCAATCATTATTTGTCAGGGTGATTCCAAACGTGTATTTCATTCCAAACATGGCAACCTATCCACATCTCGCAACTCTGTATATATTTGTCGTTCTTAGATGAATCTCGTGCTTCAAAAGCTGCCAGTTCATGTCAATGGCACCACCACGCCGACCTCCTTTATGCATATGCGTTTAAGATACGGAAGCTTTTCAATTTTCCACTCTTGTTCAATTGGGATGAAATGTGTATTTCATTTCAAACATGGCGACCAATCCACATCTCGCAACTCTGTATATATTTGTCTTTTATAAGTACAAGATTCATTCGAGAAAGACAAATATATACAGAGTTGCCAGATGTGGATTGTTGTCCATGTTTTAAATGAAAGGAGTTGGCTAAACGTTTTAATTTTTGGTTTTTACTTGAATTTGATTTGAATAGGATTGGACAATTTTTTTATTTTTTGTTATTTAAATTATATTTCTGAATGTATAAATGTATTTTGCTTGTTGGAAAATAATATGGGCCACTTTGATTATACAAACTTAACCACTAAAATCTTCAGATCCAACCATTCTTCACCTGATTTCTCTGACAAAATCAAACTAAAAAAATCAACTGAAAACAATCAAAATGTAAAAAGTTTAGACTACTCTATCTTTTATTTTCTTTTTACCTGTTGTGTCCATAAACTAACAAAAATTAGGAAGTTTGTGCATATTCAATCAATAAATATAATATAGTCATTCATAATAATCATCCAAACCATTGTTTTCATACATATTTAATAAATAAAATATTATAATTATGTTGAAATTGACATATAACATTTTAATTATGTTTTCAGTTTATATGAAATTCACAAATAACATCTTAAAATTTTTTATTAACAAATAAAATATTTTATTGATGACTATAAATAAAATATTTTAATGTTTATTTTAAGTAAAATAATTTCATATTAATTTTTTGAAGTAATTAAAAGTAAAAAATTTCTTTGAACTAAGTGCACATATAATTTATTTCGCATAAAAAAGAGCTCACACATGACATTTAAACAATACTAATAACAAAAAAAATTCCAATTCTAATATCAACTATAATATATCCATAATGGATCAATTTGAATAACAACATTAACATTCTTAAGTGACGAAACCCTAGCTCTACGCCTATGCGAGCCGCTGCATGACTGAATCAGGATCCGCCCCAACAACACACCAGCACAGATCCAGCACAAGCAGACACCAGCTCTGACCCGTCAGCATGAACGCCGAAGAGGGGGGAAAACCCCCCTCGTATAGCAACATCACAGCCAACGATAGATCAAGAACACGGGCAAAACAACCGGCATTTGAGCCGCCACAACAGATCCGTGAACAACTCCTCGCTAGAGAATAGGGATTCAGCAAGGAAATGGAGACGGAGGCCAGCATGTCCCATCCAAAAGAACCTCGCGGATGGGAGCCTGGCAAATGCATCCTGCAAATGGAAAAATCTCCAAGATACATTATAAGCTCAACAAGGGTAGGGAAACACACCCAGTTTATGAAAGAACATGCCCTCATCAGCAAATTTAAGGGACTCTGGCCATCTGAAAGGGATTTGAACAAATGGATTAAACACTGGTGGAACCCTAAGGGTGAATATGAAGTTCAAATCAGCTCCAAAGGCTTCTTCACAATCATATTATATAACCCAGAAGATAGAGATCGCATCTTTGAGAATGGCCCATACTTCTACAACTCGGCAGGGCTATTCCTAAGATTCTGGACAGAGCGCTTCAGCCCGGACAAGGAAGACTTTACAATGGCACCTGTCTGGATCCACCTCTATTCCCTTCCGCAGGAGTTCTGGTTGGAGGAGATTCTCATGGGAATAGGCAACACAATCGGCCAATATGCCAAAGCTTCAGTAGCCACAAAGCACCGAAAATACACCTCATACGCTCGAATATTTGTTTACATGAACATAGCTAAGGCTTTACGAGGGGCAATAACACTGGAGTATTAGGATGAAGACTGGTCACAAACCATCGACTACGAACACATCCCTTTCAGGTGCAAAAAATGCCATGAACATGGCCACATGCTCCAGGACTGCCCACTCAATAAGCAAGCTTCCAAAGCCAGTGAAAATCTGCAGAAAGATGGTTTCACCACGGTCCAGACCAGGAAGAAAAATACTCCCAGACGGAAAATACCTGACCCCAAACCTAAGATCTTGACCAGGAATGCATACGATATATTGAGCCAGCTACCAGAGGATGAGGAAATCCAAGATCCACATGAAGGATTGCAGAAGGAAAAAGACCAGAACCTTACAACCTCCTCATCTGGCCCAAATAAAGAGATCCACGCAGATGAAAAAGGAGATGGAGACGAAGACACCCTAATGTAAGTGGACGCCCAAGACTTAGCAGGTATTGATCTTGAAAAACTTGAGGAAGCTCTCAATCAGAAGGATCTGCAAGCCCTCCCTGAAGAGCGACTCAGAAAGGTACACAAGGTCTTTCTAGATTCAACAGCGGGATCCACGGCATGCTTAGGCATAGCCACAAAATCAGGCTTAGGCTAAAAAAAAATACCACGCAAGAGCAAAAGGAGGGGACGAAAACTAGTACATCAACTAATCAAAGATACCGACAATCTCATGATCAACTCAGGTCAGATACATAAGCTCTTAGAGGGATACCTACACCCACACCCACCCTCATAATGATGAAGATCATCACTTGAAACATTAGAGGACTCAACGACAGATCTAAGCAAAGGACTCTCAGGGACTGCATCAAAGTTGAAAGCCTAGATATTCTAATGTTACAAGAAACGAAATGTGTAGGAATAGAAGCCGAAACCATCTTTCAATGCATATGGAAAGGCTGCAACTCCATCCAAACAGACTCCTTGGGAGCCTTAGGAGGTCTGGCCATACTGTGGAACCCAAGCAACACCACTCTCAGTGGACCCTTTTCCACTATAGGCACCTTATCAGCTGACTTTGAAATCACAGGCTCGAACTAGGAGGGAACCATCACCAACATATATGGACCCCAAGGGCAACAGGAAAAAATCAAATTCATGGAAAGGCTGGCTCGGGTAAAATATTTGGCAACCACACCTAACTGAATCATAGGAGGCAACTTCAACAGGATCATGTCACTGGAGGATAAAACAGGCGGGAGCAAGAGACTCGAGCAAGATAGAGGTAAGTTCAAATCTCTTCCTGAGTAGCTAAGGTTAGTATACATAGAGAAAAACAATGGCGGCTTCACGTGGTCCAACAACAGGTCAGGAAACCAGCACGTAGCCTGTCGATTGGATCGCTTTCTCGTGGCAGAAGAATTGATTGAAAGAGACCTCTGCATGGAAAGTCTTATTCTCCCCAAAGCTGGATCTGACCACTGGCCAATAGCCCTCCAGCTAGCAATAGAGGCAGCACCTAAATTTAAACCATTCCGGTTTGAGAAATTTTGGCTTACACACACAGATTTCCCACAGCTCGCAAAAACTTGGTGGGCTCAAGCCAAAGTAGATCATGGCACCAAAATGTACAAATTCAAACAAAGGCTCAAAAATTTCAAGCAACTGCTAAAATGCTGGAACAGAAACACTTTTGGCAATATATTCCAAAGCATTAAGAACACAAAGAACAAGCTGGCTAAGATACAAAGAACCTTCATCTCAGGGACTTGAACTGCTGAGCTCATGAAGGAGGAGGAGGAACTGCAAGTGTAGTTGGAGGAAAGAAGAACATAGGAGGAGATACTATGGAGGCAAAAATCCATGGTGCAATGGCTCAAAGAGGGGGAAAAGAACACAAAATTCTTCCACAGAACCATGATACACCGACGACACATCAATAGAATAACCCATCTGGAAAATGAACAGGGTAAACTGATCAGAGAACACACCCAAATCAAAGAGGAGCTCAACAGGTACTACCAGAACCTCCTTACGGAAACTAAGGTGAACATAAATGAAGCCATCACTCGAGTCACCAGTCACATACCCTCACTGGTAACCCATGAACAAAACACACCTCTCATGAGACAAATAACTCAGGAGGAAGTGGACCAAGAAACAAAATCCATGCCCCCAGGAAAAGCTCCAAGCCCAGATGTCTTCACCACTGACTTCTTCCATCACTGTTGGGACATAGTAAGGATGGAAGTTTGGGAGATCGTAGAGGAATCACGAATGTCAGGCCAAGTTCTCCAGGATCTCAACGCAACCTTCCTCACTCTCATTCCAAAGGAGGAAAGAGTCACAAATCCCAAATAGTTCAGGCCCATTGCCTTATGTAATGTAATTTACAAGATCATTACAAAGATGATCGCAAATTGCCTCAAGTCAATATTGCCCTATGTCATTTCCAAGGAACAAGTTGGCTACGTAAAAGGAAGACAAATTATGGACAACGTCAGTCTAGCACATGAGGTGATCGACTCTCTCAAATCAACAAAAACTCTAGGTATGTTAATCAAACTTGATCTCTCAAAAGCTTTTGATAAAGCCAGCTGGCAATACCTTAGAGCCATCTTAAATTCTTTTGGTTTTGACCAAAATTGGGTAAACTAGATTTTGAACCTCGCCTCTTCGGCCTTCTTCTCTATCCTTGTCAATGGATTCCCTTCCCGACCCTTTTCTCCCTCCAGAGGCATTAGGCAAGGGGATCCATTATTTCCCTTCCTTTTTGTACTCATGGCGGAAGGCTTGGGCCGCTACATCAAATCAACGGTTCTAGAAGGCTCCCTCAAAGGCCTACCCTTTGATAACATTCAACCAGCTCCCTCACACAGTCAATTTGTTGATGACACCCTTCTCATGAATTCCCCACTGCTGGCGAAGCCAACAAGCTCAACTCCATCCTCTCTGATTTTAAAGAAGCCTCAGACCTGATGCTGAACCTACACAAATCCAAGCTCTTCTTTTTTAACACTCCAACTGCGGTTCAATCACATATTTCCAAACTCCTGGGCATCCCCAAGAGCTCCCTTCCATCCAATTACCTAGGCATTCCACGCATAGGACCACCAGCTAGATCCATCTCCTGGGACAGCCTCCTCCTCTCTATCTCGAATAGGCTGGCCAACTGGACTTTCAGACTGCTAAATATCGCAGCCAGACTGGTCGTACTAAAATAGGTCCTACGCACCCTACCTACTTATCTCTTTACCTCCCTAGCAGCTCCCAAGAAAATCATCAAAGATGTAAGAAACCTCCAGAAAAATCTCCTTTGGCAAGGCCTACAGACCAACAAGAAATGGGCATTGGTAGGCTGGGATAAGGTATGCGCACCAAAAAGCATGGGTGGCCTTGGACTCCAAGACCTAGGGAAGCTTAACCAGACAATGGGAGCCAAGATGTGGTGGAGATGGATGGAAACACTAGATTCCCTATGGGCACAAATATGGAAGAAAAAATACACTCCCTCCATGCAGACTGACCAACTGATCAGGCACAATGTCCGAATACAGGGCTCAAACATTTGGAACACAGCCTGGCAAAACAGAGACCTAATACAGAAGCATGCCTTTTGGGAGATCCGCAATGGAGGAAGTGCAATGTTTCGGCAAGACTCATGGCAACAAATTAAACCTGTAAATGATATGGTAGAGGTAAGACCCCTCCAACAAGCTCTTAATCAAGATCCTCCACTCAAGGTAAAAGATCTATGGAAACCCCTCGAACCAAGACAGTAGTGGCGACAGTGGAAGACCTCCAGCCAGGAATTAAGAGTCCCAGACGACTTAAATTTATCAACCTGGCACCACCATGCAAGACACAGGAAGATCCCCAATAGAGAAGGCCCAGACATCCTCAGAGGGGGACACTCCACAACTGGTAATTTTTTGGTCAAAGAATCCTACTACTTACAAGGCAATTACCACAATCCGGAAACAGACAATATTTGGAATAAAATCTGGAACAAGGCACTATGGCCAAAGGTTTCCACCTTCCTTTGGTTAATTGTCCATAACATAATTCTAACATGGTATAATCTCAGGAGAAGAGGCTTCATTGGGCCCTCAATTTGCGTCCCATGTCAACACCAAGAGGAGACCAAAGAGCATCTTTTCAATGGCTGCCATTATAGCCAATCTATCTGGGACCAGGGAGCTCAAATAATGCACAGATCCAACCAAAACAGAGGTAGCATCAGAGATACTATTGAAAACTGGGACTCAATCACTTACAACAACCCCATACTGAACTACATCTAGCAACTCCTCCCAGGGTTTATTCTCTGGCAAATATGGAAGGAGGGAAACAAAAGCATCTTCCATTCCATAGAATCCACTCCAGATTTAACTTGGGGAAAAATTGCCATGCTCATCAAGGAAACAGTTAGAAGTAAGAACTGGCAACCAAAGGACAAGGAATGTAACTAGGAGGAACTATTCACTCTACAAAGGTGGCAGCTCAGATTAATCGACTCGTTGGTAATCAGAGCACCTAAGCACCAAAACATCAGTCCAACCACCTGGGCCCCTCCTCCAACAGGATTCGTAAAGATTAATTTTAACGGAGCTTCAAAGGGAAACCCAGGACCAGCTGACTATGGAGCTGTAATCAGGAACCCCAAAGGGGAAATTCTAATCTTGATAGCAGGGTATCTGGGGGAGACCACAAACAATGCAACATAACTAATCGGCCTACTGCAAGGTCTTCGAATCACAACATCCCTACATAGTCGTAGGATCATCTTGGAGGGTGACTCACAAATCGTTATCCAACTGATCACTAAAATCCTCTATGGGGAAATCCCACAAAAAATCTCTCCCAGCTGGCGACTCTCGGGGATGCTCGAGGACTTCAAAATCCTCCTTAGGGACAACCTCATCATAACCCCTTCTCATGTAAAGAGAGGGGAAAATAGAGTGGTTGATTGCCTGGCAAATGAAGAAGTTTCCAGGGAACTCGAACAGATATACTGGGAAGCACGCAGCTCTAAATCTTCAGACATATCAAAGCAATGTCAAACTCTCACCAGCAAGGATTTCCAACCCCCGCATGGGGTGCCACGTGGAGCAGGGTGGGCACGTGGAGTAGTGCCAGGAGGGGCCATTAATGGTGGCCAACCACCCTCATATCCTCGCTAGTTATGAGGGGCATCAATTCAGTCGGCCTCCAACTTTTGACGAGGCCTCTCACTCGCACGAGCAGACTGGCTAGGCAGAGCATTAAGACCGCGGCCTTAATGGCTACAACCACCATTTTCGCCCTTATCAACCTTCTTGGTGGCTTTGGGATGCATTGAGAGATTACAGAGCCGAGAAAGAACAACAGTGCAGGGGAAGTTCTGGCTCTTTTCCTCATTCTCACCATGCCACGAGCAAGACGAAGACCCTGTAGAGGCGCAGGGTGGTATGCGGCTGACTCACGATGGAAAAGGCATAAGAAGTTCGAGTGAGATCTGGTTCTAGCCAAGCAAAAGAGACCCAGGGAGTCCAAAGAAGCAGACTCGCCCCCCAGAACATATGTTGAGGAAACTCCTTCGGTGGAACTCCCCCACGATTTTTCTGAAAGTCGCATGTTCATGGTTCTGGACAATTGGAAACCCCCTGTGTGTTTTGGAGTAGAAGCACTGCCTACCCACCCGTGAGAAGAACACAGTCCCAATGACACTCCCATTGAAAAATTTGCCACCTGTCTGGTAGAGGAAGAGCTGTCGGAAGGCAATGAGGAATTGAAGCCAGAACAAATGCAGCAAGCACACTAGGAAGAGGACGAAGAGAAAAATTCGCCACCCCAGCCACCACTTCTTCGCCCAGAGCACCTGAAGCTGATTTTCGACGTCCGCAGCATGGTGGACAACCAAATCTTCAGAGATGTCTGCATTAACCAATGCTCAGACATGTTGTACACCACCTACTCCAGTGGCACCCCACGACGACAATGTCCCACCTGCGCTCAACTCTATGCCATTCCTTTTAGATGCGATAAGGAGAAGGATGACCACGAGGACACCGGTTAATAGGTTCTCCTGTTCAACATTGTTCAAAACTCTTTCTCTTTTTTTATGTTTATCAAAGCTGTAGCTATTCTATCTCATAGCCATGGTAGCGATAGCATAGGCATTATCAAACTACTGTTGAAACTAGCCATGCACCCTGGTTTCCTCCGGGCAGGATGGAAAAACAATGTTTTGAATTTGCATGCTAATTCGGACTCGCCAGCTGTCTCGATTTCCTTCACAGGCGGAACAACTGGCACCTCCATGTCATGGTGTAACTTTGAAGTATTAATATAATATGATCTGTTTTTACTTTATATATATATATATATATATATATATATATATATATATATATATATATATATATATAATGTAATTGAAATAGAAAATTTCTTAAATAATTTAAAAAATATTTTAATGGTGTATTGATATGGAGTTCCTTCCGTGCTCTAAGTGAAGTACACACATGGAATATATGTGTGTGTTTAGATGAAATTTTATTATTTAAATGATGGAAATATGATATCAAGGTCCCAAATAATTGATTCTTTCCTTATACTATTTATAACACTTATCAATATGGATGGGAGTTTAAAGGACATTAACTCCCATGCTAGAGAATAGTATATATATGTGATATGAGTGAAAGATGTAGTCCTAGTCCATTATATTATACATAAAACTAGTGTACATCGAATTTAACTTCAAATTTATCATTAGTTTAAAGGGATCAAATCCTTTAATGTGCTAAATATTCTTCAAGTTTTTTCAATCTATAAAGTTTTCACTTTTATAGACTTATCCCTCTAAGTCATGATAGATCTTGAGTTAAAATGTTTCTACAGTAGTTCTTTATATATATAGATATAGATAAATTCCACATGTCAACCCCATGTTGAGCACTAAAGCACTTATACACTAAGGAGTTCACCATTATGGGTAAAGAGGGATCAAATCCCTATTAAGGTTTTTTAATCTAAAAAATGTTTTCACCTCACTCATCTCGAGTACAAGCCTAATGATGGTCTCTCATGATGGGTTAGTGGCAATGCAAACCTAATGAAAGACAACAATATGTTAACTTAGTCTAAAAATTCTATCTTTTGGAGGTTTTCATGCAAATTTTTTCGGTTTGATTTTGCCCGAAATCCGGTGATGAATGGTTGGATTTGCAGATTTGAGTGGCGAAGTTTGTATAATCTGAGTTCCCCATGGGTTTTTAATCACTCTGAATCCATTATGCATTCAGAAATTCAATTTAAACAACAAAAAATAGAGATTCTGTCAAAATTTACATCATCGGATTCTGGCCAAAAAACTCAAAAGGTAGAACTTTTTTTTTAACATAAATGGTTAAAATTGTATTTATAAAATATCAATGGCCTCGCCAGAAAGAAGTATGTAGAAAAAATATCCTAAGTCTAATTTTCCGATTTATCTTACCGGATTCCAAGTTCACTTTCCCATGTTTCCAGTTATCCAAAAATACTACATTCCATGAATCCTTACATGAATAAATTTGGACAAATTGATGGACTAATAATTGAAAAAAGCAACACATGATTATTTTTTATTTTGGGATCGACTTCTAATCAACATTGGTTGTATTACTGGTGATGTATTTTCCTCTTCCCAACTATTTTCCAACCTTCTTTGACATGTGGTGATGTTTTTGTTGATTCAATTATCCCTATATTTTCCTGATCTCAGTAACTTGTTTTGTTTGGAGTTGTCAATACTGGTTCATCTTTATCGGCCTCATATGCCTAGATTGAAGGAGGTGGGGAGTTGAGGAGAACCTTTCTTTCTATCCTCCTATTAGGAGTGTCTGAAGCCTTAGGGATTTCTATTCTCGGATCAAGAGAATTTGAGTCTTTAATCTTCGATTGAGGGACGATATTTGAATGATTCGGAGATGTCTCCTGAGTAGACATGACTTTGAAAGCATGACTTAAAGAATCTGGGCCTGGAGAAGATTTTCTGTTGTTAATAATAATCAGTTGATGATCTTAATTGTAGCCATCCCACTAGGTTGATTTACATTGTTGCTTCCTCGCCTTCCTATTTCCCCTAGTGAATTGAACTACTATGTGCCTTGTTTCGAAACAAGCCCTACATCTCAGGGAGGTTCTTTCATAGTCTCGCTTTTGGGTCCAGGAGTAGTTATTGCAGCCCAAAATAATTTATTCTTGAAACCCTTTGCTAAAATCTATTTCCACACAAATTCTCACATTTGAGGTGATGTTATGAATTCTAGTTTCTTTACTTGAAAAATGAAAATTTCCTAATGCTGATCCAATATCTCTAAGAGAAGTTTCACCCCCAAAAAGCAAGGGAAGATTCAGAAGTCTAACCGAAACTAGAGAAGAGTAAAGAAAATCAGTGATAGGATTGAAGCAAGGAGTCCAGACCATCATGCACAAGCCCGAGTTTCCCCAAAACCAAGGGCAAGAGTCAAGGATCAGGTCCCCATCTGCCACAAGATCAAACTCAACAATGAATAAAACTTTTTAGGGGTGAATGAACAAATCTTCCTTAATGAGAGGTTTCCAATGGGATGAGATCGAATGAACTGACAAATTAAATCATTTTCCTGAAAATAAACTTCCTCATCTTCAGCTTCCTGCCCCATGAGAAGAGAAATAGCTAGGGATTCTTGAACTAAGCACGGAGCAAAGGGGGGAGAATGAACTAATATTTTAGTTTTAACAACCTCACTGAAATAAACTAAGGTGCTAATCAAAGGATCGGTATCTAATGAGAGATGTGCACAACCAACTCTCTAGGTGGAGACCAAAAATCCTCGATGATAGGTGGGATTGGTAGTTTGTGGGAGTGGCACAAATGCTCAAGAAAAACACACTACAGGAAGAGAGGTGTATGTAATGGCTATGGAGTCAAATGTACTCATAAATTTGAATGATATGACCTAAGGATAGAATATCATGAGGTATATATATGGCTATATATGGCTATCAAGGTTTATGTATGTGTGTCACTGTCATGCAATATGTCAAGCATACCTTTACTTGATTATTTTTTTCCCTCTAAATTCCCCTCTCGAACATTTACCTTTATTACATACTTCCCTCTTCTCCCAAATTTATGTGCTTATGAATTTTTTTTTTTTTAATTTGAACTCTTTCCCTCTCTAAATCCCATTCAGACTTAGCTACTTCCTTATAGTAAGTTTTTTTTTTCTTTTACTTCCTTATGTATCATCCCTAGGGGTTTCAAGTAGAAGGTATGGAGTGTGTCATGTGTAAGACGATATAAGTTTTAAATGTTTGAAACATGCTCAAGATTTGGAGTCAAAATAAGCCCTTCTAATTCAGTCTTTATGTTAGAAAGACAATGATGATTTGGTGGTTGTATTTGTTTATGTGGATGACATAATCATCATAGGTAGTAAGGTCAAGACAATTTAGAAGGTAAAATCTAATTTTTGTTCACCCTTTGACAAGACTAGTTTAGGACTCCATTATTGTGTAGGTATAAAATTTTGACAAACCAATGGTTGTGTGTTGTGTCACAAACTGACGGCAACGCGACCCCTTCACCACCAGCAGGTCAGAAGGTCCACGCACACTCATAGGATATTCTTTTTCCTCTCAGCCCGAAGAATTCAAATGTTCTTCTAATTCCCTATCGGGAATTTTCCTTACCCACAAAAACTCTTCAAAAGATCTCCCTTAAGGTCAGGAAAACGGAATTCGCGATTTCGTGAATTCTGTGGTCGCGTGTTTTATGCCTCACGATTCCACGAAATTCAATGTGCCGATACTCCGATGCACATGTGCGGGTTAACTTTTCCACCTCCCATCACCTCTATCAGTATTTCGGGATTCGCGGGATAGCCCCCTCAGAACTTCGCGAAATCTCTTCAGAGGATTTCGACCATCCGTTCTTCCTCTGATGATTCTATGAAAAGATTTCATTCTTCCCCACGAAACTCGTCCGCCTGCTCGCAAGCCTATGATGCTTCTTGCAAGCCTTCAAGGCACAAACTCCCTTTTCTTCCCTTGGTGATTTCTCAAGGTTCTATACCTCCTGAGCTTCTTCTCGACTCTCAAGTCCTCAGAAAGATAATCCTCTTGCACGCACTCCTTGCGGAAGACCTTCAACAATCGTCTAGGTGTTGAAGTCTCTCGACTCTGCGGACTCTTGCAGCAGCAGTCTTTCAATTCCTCACTCAGGTTCGCAACCCTGAGACCTTTAACCAGCCTATGCACTCCTTGCACGGCTCCTGTGCCCAACTGCACCTTCGAGGAAATGAGGACAAAATCTATCTCTAATTGAACCCTTCTGTCAATGCACTCCTTGTGGAAAAACTCGACTGCACTCCTTGTAGGAATCCTCTTGGCTCAAATAGAGAAACAATTGAAACTCATTTCTGACTCTTCTCAGACTTCAATTCACACATGAAATCACATATACAACATATAAAAGAAAATGCATAATAGGAAATAAACACTCATGAGCACTTCAACATCAAACACATAGAGAACAACACCAACCATGAATTTGAATCAGAACTCTTCTATTAATTCAAATATCTATACATGGGTGTTCTTCATACAATACTCTGTCTGCTCTTGCTCTTCCTGAATTGATAATAATACAATACTACAATGAGGGTGTCTATATCCGTTTTCCCTCTTCCTTCTAAGACTGTCTATTTTATGAATTAAATTCCTATCTACCTGCATTAACTCGATTAAATACCATCTATCTACAAAAGGACGAGAGCTATCCGCTCAAAGTCCATTTACAATATACAAGTGTGCCTGATCTTAAATGACTCATTTAAGAGCTGCGCAACAGTCCCAAAGAATTTTCAAAATTTGTGCTGCTTGTGCAACTGTCTTCCACTTCCATGCTGGCTCACTTGATGAGTCGACGATGCTCCTGCAACATACTCCCTCGCTTGAAAATTTTCATGGGCTCCTATCCATGAGCTCCTGCACGGTCTGTCCATGCTTCTGTATGTCTGCTTCAGTTTCCCAGCTGGCATCTTCCACTGGGTGGTTCTTCCATTTGACCAGATACTCGAAGTATTCTTTCCTTCTAGTCTTCTTACCCACTCTCTTGTCCAGTATGAATTCCATTTGTGGCTTTTCTGCAACTAAAAATTGCTTCATCCACTGGATCATTGGTTGTTCTGCTTCAGTATCTGCTTCCCCATCCCTGTACGGGTGTAAATCTGCGACATTGAATATCGGAGATATCCCGATCCCATCGGGTAACTCGATCTCATAAGCATTTTCCCTGAATTTTCTCAAGACCTTACATGGCCCGATTTTCTTCATCTTCAATTTATTGTATGTTCCCCTCAGGAACCTTTCTTTTCTCAAATGTGCCAGAATTAGATCACCAACTTCAAACTGAAGTTGCCTCCGATGTTGATCTGCTCTGCGCTTATACTCGTGATTTGAATATATCAGTCGCTGCTTCACCTGGCTATGAAGTTCCTTCATCGCTTCAACAAACTCTTCTACACTAGCACTGCTAGTTGCAGTTTGTTTTGAATCCCTCAATTCAGAAACTCCTCTCAGTTGCATTCCATAGACAACCTGAAATGCGCTTCTGCCTGTACTATGATTTACTGAGTCATTGTATGCAAACTCTGCCTATGGCAATATGCTATCCCAGCTGCTATGGTGCTCTGTCACCAAGCTTCTCAGCAAGTCTCCCAGACTTCTGTTCACCACTTTCATTTGTCCATCTGTCTGAGCATGATAAGCAGAACTAAAAATCAAATTAGTTCCTAGCTTCTTCCAGAGTGTCCTCTAGAAATGACCTATGAATTTTGTGTCTCTATCTGAAACTATGCTTTTCGGCAATCCATGAAGTCGAATGACTTCTCTGAAGAACATATTTGCGATATGAGTCGCATCGCTGGTTTTCTGGCATGTAATGAAGTGTGCCATCTTGGAAAACCTGTCCACTACTACAAAGACGGAATCAAATCCCCTTTGCATCCTTGGCAATCCCAATACGAAATCCATGCTTATCGCCTCCCACGGCCTCTCTGGTATGGGCAATGGCTGATAAAATCCGGCATTCTTCTTCCTCCCCTTTGAATGTTGGCAAACTCTACATCTGTCTACAAACCTATTGACCTCTGACCGCATCCCTGGCCAAAAGTATGACTCGCTCAGCTTTGCGAATGTCTTATCATGACCAAAATGTCCAGCCAATCCTCCGCTGTGTTTTTCCTTTAACAAATTCTCCCTCATGGAGCAAATTGGAATACACAGTTGATTGCCTCTGAACAGCAATCCCTCCTGGATCACATAGTCTATCCAAGGGCTTCTGTCTCTAAGAACTGGATTCTCAGCTGCTTCGTATGACTCTTTAAAATCTGGATTGTCTCTGTACATGTCTCTGAGTTCATTAAAAACCAATGTTCTGACTCTGAACTCCTGCAACAGTAAACACTTTCTTCTCAAAGCATCAGCCACTTTGTTAGTAGTACCTAACATGTGCTTAGTCAAAAATGTGAAATTCTGCATATACTCTACCCATTTTGCATGTTTCTGATTCAACTTCTCTTGTCGAGTCACAAACTACAATGCATGATTATCACTGTACAAAACAAATTCTTTCGGGATCAAGTAATGCCTCCACTTCTTCAGTGCCTGTATGATAGCATAAAACTCTTTATCATACGTGGAGTATTTCAATTTTTCTTCATTYAGCTTCTCGCTGAAATATGCAATTGGTCTGTCCTCCTGACTCAAGACCGCTCCTATGGAAAACCGACTTGCATCACATTTCACCTGAAATGTCTTCAGGAAATTCGGCAACACCAACACTGGTTGTTCCGTAATCTTCYGCTTCAACAGATTGAATCTCTTCTCGGCCTATGTTGTCCAGTGAAAATATTTATGCCATTTATTCACTGTATCCATCATCGCTGCGCTAATTCCACTGAAATTCCTGATGAATTTTCGGTAGAAACTAGCCAAACCATGAAAACTTCTCACCTCAAATACATTCCTCGGTGATGGMCAATTCTTGATAACCTCTACCTTATCTGGATCCATCCTCAACTCATTCTTCGATATAACAAAACCCAGATAAATGAGTTTTGTCTTCATAAATGAGGACTTCTTCATGTTTATCAACAGCTTCTCCTGCTGTAGCTTCTTCATCACAATGGCCAAATGCCTCAGATGTTTGGCCTTTGTCTTGCTGAAAACCAATATGTCATCCAGATACACAATGACAAGTTTCCTGATGAATTCCCTCAGGACTTCATTCATTAACCTCATAAAGGTACTTGGCACATTTGTGAAACCTGTACCTGATGGTTATCTTGTTGATCGCCCTTGAGTCAGTACACATCCTCTAGCCTCCATCTTTCTTCGGACTGAGTACTGTCGGAACAACACACGGG
>JASDQU010103705.1:0-23182 GCA_032191745.1 Picea mariana
ACTGGTTTTTCTAGCACCCACTAGAAGGAAGCACCAACTCCCTGGTTTCTCTAACACCCACTAGAAGGAGGTAACAACTCCCTCAGTGGTCCAACACCAATTGGATGGAAGCACCAACTTCCAGTCACACAGGCACCAACTTGAATAACAAAGAACAACAGTTCTCCCTTGCACCACCATACCACCCTGGTTTCTCTGGCTGCAACCAGATGGAAGCTACAACTCCCTATGTTCAAGAACCCACTTGAACCTCTAAGGACAATAGTCCTCCCTACCACCTCCCTACCACCCTCAAATATAAATATTTGCTACTGAAACTTATTACAGTGATATAATGTTCATCAATGGCTTACCAATCTCGTCACTGTTCTGCTACTCTGCTATGCTCTGTTGTATTAATATCTCTCTACCTACATTTTCTTGTGCTTTCTAATCTTCTTCTCTTATTTACAATTGCACCTCAGCCTTCTTTTACTATCTCAGCTATGCATCTCTTCTATTTTCTTCTGCTGCGCTTTATTCTCTACGTCTTCTTTTGATTTTCTGAATTACGCCTCTTCTATGAATTTCATCTCCTGCCCACAGCATGCCATTTCCCCGTGTGTGATTCCTCTCTATAGTGGCGCCCATATATTCTTTATTTTTCATTCTTATAGTCTCTCTACACCTTGTGCATACAATATGCGCAATGCTTCTGCATGCTCTTCATGTCAAGTGCTTTGCCTGATCATCATTGCAACTCTTTAGCTTCTCTGGATGTTCAACCCATGTGTCCATCATCACTGGGTGTTATGATGAGATTCCTTAGCCTGTCTAGCAGTCGAGACTCTTTGTCTTCTCTGTCACAGTCGAGCTCATCCTCTCTGTTGCAGTTACATGCTTCAATGCTCTTCCATCTGTCAATTTCCTCTTGAACAGTCTTCATTCCATTGGTAGATGCCTTGAGACTCTTCATCTTCTCTGGTGATCACCCTGAAGTTTCTTCCAGTCCTCTGGCAGAAACAATCAGTCATTTCTAGCAGTTACACTGTGAACCTCCAAAAACAGCATCAACAACTGAATCACCACTGATCGATTAACTGTGAAGAGCAACAGTATCCCTTCGATCATATTCCCAAATAACCTACATCGTTGGATCATAAATGATGGGTCTCGCACTTATTTCGCCATTTCACAATTCAGGATTTTGGCATTTCGACATTCCTATGGTGAGGCATCTCATCTCTCCAAGTCACGATCTCCAAAATGGATATTAGCTTCGTGCTACCTCCTCTCTTGATCCTTTGTCGATGTGACGATAGGTTATTACCAAGGGCCAATTCTGAACACATATTTCGCATTTTGTGTTTCGAGGATTCTGTGATGAGTCATCTCGACTCTCCATGTCCCAACCTCCAAAATGGAGCTTGTCTCTTCGATATCTTCTATACATCTCTTCGACGATGTGACCACCAGCGGTGACCAAGCACTTATCCATACAACACTTTTGCAATTTCACATTTCAACACTTCGGGACTCCTATGATGAAGAGTCTCGTCTCTTGACTCCTCCAACTCCCGGTATCCGAAACTTCGGTTGATGTGCCTGTTTCAGAATTTTCGTCATTTCTCATTTCGGCACCTCGGGACTCCTATGATGAAGAGTCTTGACTCTTGACTCCTCCAAATCCCGATATCCAAAACTCTAGTCGATGTGCCTATTTCGGTATTTTTTGGTGTTTTGCACTTTTGCACTTCGGAACTCCTGTGATGAAGAGTCTCAACTCTTGGCTCCTCCAACTCCCGGTATCCGAAACTCTGGTTGATGTGTTTGTTTTGGAATTTTCAGCTTTTCGTATTTTGGCACTTTGGGACTCCTGTGATAAAGAGTATCGACTCTTGACTCCTTCAACTCCTGGTATCTGAAACTCCGGTTGATGTGCATGTTTTGGGATTTTTGACGTTTCGCATTTCGACATTTCGGGACTCCTGTGATGAAGAGTCTCGACTCTTGACTCCTCCAACTCCTTGTATCCATAACTCCAAAATGGAGTCTTTGTTTCTGTAACCCGAAATGGAATTTAGCTTCTGATCTTTCCATGCGATCATCGTTGTGTCATTGGTCGTGATCTTTTCCATCAATGACAAACACACATAAACTGCATTCTACATGCACCTCTGCACTATCTCTTCTGGTCTTCACGAACTTGCTTTCTCTACTGTGTCTTCTCAAACTACTTCTGGTGCCTGCCTGGCACATTATACCTGTACTCAAGCCATCATCGTTGTTGTACTTGCCATCAATGACAAGCATACCCTGCCTGTAAAACATGCCAACTGAGACATCGTGTGGTCCTTTACTTTCCTTTTTTAGATAAATTAATAGATTTGTTCAAAATAACCCTTGCAAACAAAAGGAAATCATAAGTTGTCATGGTGTATATGATAATCCTTACTTGGACCATTTATCTTCCTAAGGTGTTTTGTAATCTAGAAAACTTGAGACTAGTCCTATATTGTGAGCATGTCGGCATGTGTGGGCCCTTATAAATTCTTTAAAATCACTAGGTGACTTACTCTAAGAATTTGAAAACTATCCTACAATTTCATGCATGTGGGCGTATCGGTCCTTAAAACTCTTTTAATTCTCAATTAAGCAAGTTGAGAGGATTGGCCTCTTTTATGAAAATGATTTTTTTTCTCCAATGGATATGGAGACTTATCTAAGAAAAATTGGATCAAAGAAAAACACATGGAGGACCATCAGAAAATTTTGAATAAGATAGAACCTTTGCTCTTGTAACTGTTTTTATTATTGGTTAGGTGTGCAAAATCAAGTGAAGAAGTTTGTGGAGAAGTGTAAAATTTGTCATCATTCTATAGGGAGAAGTCAAAATATAAGGTTGTATAGGTCACTACCGATTCCAAGCATGACATGGGATGTAGTGAGTATGTATTTTATGTTGGTATTTCCAAGAATATAGAGAGATAATGATTCAATACATGTTGCAAAATTTTCCTTTAAAGATGTTGTAAGGTTGCATGGTTTACCCAAAAGTATATTTTATGACAGAGACACTAGATTTGTGGGACACTTTTAGAGAGCCTTATGGAAAAAAATTGGCACTAATCTCAGTTTTACCTTATCCTATCATCCACATACTAATCAAAAGTCCGAGGTAGTAAATAAAAATCTAGAAAATATTTTGAGAAGCCTTGTGAATGAGAACCTTGGAAAGTTGGATCATAGTCTTTCTCAAGCTAAGTTTGAATATAATGACTCACCAAATAGAATCGCAAGGAGGAATCCATTCCAAACTTTTTATGGAATGCATCCTAGGGGAGTGTATGACTTAAGGAGTTGTAGGAAAGGGTCAAGCAGAAATTGTAAGAGAGGAACTACAAGTATAAGAAGAGAGAATACATCAAAAGAATAAAAATGGATTTTGAGGATGATTACTTCGTCATGGCATATTTGAGGAAAGAGAGGTTTCTTGTAGGGACTTATAACAAATTAAAGCTTAAGAAGATTGGACCATGTAAAATTATAAGGAAATTTTCTTCCAATTCCTATGAAATAGAACTTCCAAGTGGTGTTGCAATTTCTCCAATATTTGATGTTGCATATTTGTATCCCTTCAAGGAGACATAGGATATTTCAAAAAACCAACCTATAACTCATAGAAATCATAACGTAGGATGGAAAGAGAAACTAGCCAGAGCACGACAAAAGTATATCAAGAAAATATTAGATATGAAACTAGTAAATAAAACCAGAGACAACAGATATTTCTAGTACTTAGTCAAATGGAAAGGTCGAACAACAAAGGATGATACTTGGATGACAATAACTGAAATTTCCAAGTATGGTGTAGACCTTGAACACTTGATGAATAGTTGTTTTCTTCCCCATGAGTATGATGCGGGATCATATGACAACAAGTTCTAGAATTGATATCAAGGTTCAAATACATTTACCAAGAGAGTTGAGTCCCTAATTTCTTTTATTATATCTTTAATAACTACAAAATGTCTCTAGAAGAAATTCCCATTACGTTTTTTTGATATATATCGAGTTGTTTGTCATAGGTGTTAAGTCTGTTGCTAAATATTAGGAGTAGATCTCTAATTTAGTAATTTGTTAAGATAACTTGGGACTCATTTATTTCTGAGCTTTCTGAGAGATCGAGATATATTGAATTCCTTTTCATAGGCATAGGAGAGAGCGACTCTGTGAGACTGAATATGTGAAAGTGTGGATCGCAAGGGTCCAAAAGACCAAGAAGGAAAGTGATTTCCTATGTACATTTACTCCTTCATTGACAAAAATAAGAGTAGATCATGTGGTGTTGTAACACTGTGTGTTTGCATTTTTTAACATTGTGTGTTTGAATTGTTAAACTCTATGCATAAGCTATCTTGGTAGAGTGACAAGTTTATGTGATTGCAGGAAGAACATTCACAATTAATTTTAGAAAGTTCTAAAAATTTTTTTGGAAGAATATTTTTTGAGTATTTTTCCTCACAGGAACAAATAGTCGCTATTTGGCATAGTGGAAAAACCCTTAAATACCCGCGACATGTTAGTATTGTTACATGATTCCATGTGTAGAGTAACCTATGACACACCTGCATTGTTTGTTTATTTTCTCACATAATTGTCTGCCATAGATTTCATCAAAAATATTTGTTGATGCTTGTGCATAGAGGTATATTGGTGTAGTGGTAATTCCTCGCAGACTTATCTATGACATATCGCAATTCAACGTTGTAGAAAAAGAAAAAATTTGAGTGCATGTTCGTGTTAATTTGAGGCTATATTAGTAGCGTAGATATTGACTACGACAGTGTTGAAAACTCTGTGATTGTGTGTTGAAGTTGGTGGTATTTTTCATCAAATTATAAAATTCTTTTGGATATGTTCTATCTTTCTCCAGGATTCTCTAGATACATGACAACCCCAAATTTAATATCCATAAAAGATAACCACAGTGGCCAAAGTGAGAAAGAGGATTTTTTTTTATCCCAAAGACAATGTTCCATTGATTTACAATTGTTTTCAAGCCCATAATAGCCTTGACCCTCAATTTATCCTTTTTTCAATGCTATAGTTCTAATTGAGCTAGTGATGGATATAGATTCCAAGATATTTGTGTGAAGGAACTTCCTCCAAGCTATTGTTGTCATAAAAAAAAGTATTGTAGGTGATCCTTTTGGATTTAATTATCATAACATTTGTTTTCTTAGTGTTCATAGTCATTCCCATGCTAGAGAAGAAGTATTTGAGGATTATCAATTGTTTACCTAGATCATAGGGAATCTTCTCCATAAGAACAATATCATTAGCATAAAGAAGGAGGATGATAATCTTCTAAATTATTAATATAGATGTTGAAAAGGGTAAGAGATAGGGGAAAACCTTTCTTGACTCCTATATTATCGTTAATTTCTTTCGACCAACCCTGCGTGTTCCTAAAATTGGCAATAACTTTCTCATTTAGCCTTATTGTAGCAACTCTTAACTTGAAATGGACTTTAAGCTCTTCTAACCTATTTTATAGTCATGGGAACATTCTCAAAAGATTTTCTAAAATCAATAAAACAACAAAGGAGAACAATTTTGTCATTATGAAAATCCTCTACAATGATCCTAAATGTAACAAGGTGCTCCACAATGGAATGATAACCTTTAAACCTAGCCTGGCCTCTAGCTATTTTCCCATGAATTTGTAGTAACGTATGGATCTTGTTTTAAAAAATAATTATATATAGCTTAGCGTGATCTGAAAAATAAGTACAATGAGAATTTAAGTCAAAAGTTTTGGAAAGTCTTACTTAATAGCTAAATTGAAGAACTATATAAAATGAATTAAAATTATTTTTTTGACATTTATAATCAAAATTAAAATTAAATAATTATATCTCTTCCATTAACAATAACAATATTTGTAAACATAGTATCCAAAATAATCTTATCTCATTGAATGAAACATAATATCATAATATTAAATAAAACATAAATATAAAACTATAATAAAAATCAAATCTTTATTAATAATGTATTACAAATATATATAAAATAAAAACGGAACAACAACAATATTTATAAACATAATATCCAAAATAATGTTATCTCATTGAATGAAACATAATATCATAATATTAAATAAAAAAGAAACACAAAACTATAATAAAAATCAATATTTATTAATAATGTATTACAAATATATATAAAATAAAAACGAAACATATATATATATGAAAAGAGCACATATAGAAATTAGTGATAAATCGGTGATTCTAAAACAATTTAAATTATATATAAAGTAAAAATGGAATATATATATGGTAAATTGTAATCACAAAATAGTTACATAGGTTATTGGTAATTCTAAAAGAACAAAAATAATAATAATAAAATTTTAATTAATTGTAAAAATTAATCAACACTTTAATTAAAAAAAATAAATTTATGTAAAATTAAATTAAAATTAATTTTTGAGTTTATGAAGTTTAAGTTTCTTGTTTTGTTAATAAATTAATATTAATTTATAATTTATAAATAATAATTTATTTTATTTTCAAGTATTTTATATAGTATTTTGTGTTTAAAGTGGATATTAAAATATTCTATTTAAAATTGATATTAAAATATATTATCTAATACTCATATTAGGCTGGGGGGTTGTTTGCCTGGTGAATACTCTTCACCTTTTGTCTTAGATTTGTCTTTGCTAACCCTAAGACCAAGATCACATGGTATGCCTCCTAAGCATTCCAAAGGTGATAAAGTAAAATAAAAAATAGGGAATTGTTCTTTCTCTATGGGGGGAAGTCCCTTGTTCATTCTTACTAAGACCTTTGCCTTTGTATCTGCACTTTGAAAGAATGTGCAGAGGCCTCAAGCATAAAACAACATTAAGTGTACATGCTTGTGATTATAGGTTAGGACTCACCACTTACGTCCTCTTCATCTAAACGGGGTACACCTCAAAATAGAGCCCCTTTAGAGTAAAAAATAAAAAACTCAAATTCTAACATTTTTGCTAAACCTAAAAAAAAATGCAAAAACACTCAGATCAAGTCGCATCCTTTCAAGTTGCCTTCCTTTCAAGTAGCCTTCGCATCGCCTTCCCTTTTAGCTTGAGTTTTGAGCTTTCTCTTTCCATCTTTTCAGTTTCCCTGTGTCCCTCAGTAAAGGGGTTTGCCGCGTCCCTCTCTTGGGGACGCTCTTTTCGGTATTTTCAAATACATCATATTGAAACATGAAACAAATTATTGTTGTCTACATTGACCCTCTTTCCTCCAGCGTGATCACAGACACAAATACTCTTCCTAACGACTTTCAGGCAGAAACGATTTATAGGTCAAAACCCTACCACTACCGTAAAACACTTGTATTGTGTGATCCCAATGTTCATACATGGGTGTATGTAGATAATGAAATAATGAGATGGTTCAGCTCTAATGATAGTATTAATAGTTAAAATCTCTTGAAAAATCTATCTAAGAACCTGTATAAGATGTAGTCATCTCGATCTTTCCATACGGTGCTTACATTATAAGTGTTAGACACTTTATTAATAGTAATAAAATTGTCTATTTATATTATAAGCATTAGACACTTTATTAATAGTAATAAAACTGGAAATTAATAGTATTAATAGTTAAAAATCTCTTGAAAAGTCTATCTAAGAACCTGTATAAGATGTAGTCATCTCGATCTTTCCATACACATACATAATATATATTTAATTTAAGAAGGACATAGCCTTTTGAACATTGTATAAGGATTGCCCCAGATGGGGTGCTTCTCGACCCAGTAGACAACCAGAACACGGGGAGGCCACATGGATGGGTGACCAACCACTTGGTGCCCACCCAGTCACATCCCAACATCCCCATCAAATCATGACCATCAGCACACCGCCGCCACCCTCCACTCCTCCAACGCACACCTGCATTCACACGAGTCTGATACTTTGGAATGCAGACGACTATATGGCACTGCGCGAGGTTTCTCCAGGCTCATTTGAAATTCTCCATGCTCAGTCTCTGGTGCACAATCCTCTCTAGAACTCACTCTCAACTCCCAAGCGCTTTGTGCATCACCTCCCTTCTCATTCTCCAGTGCACAATTCACCCCCAAGTGCTCTGCATTTCATCCCCCTGCTCAAAAACTCACTCTCCACTCCCTGGTGCATCCTTATTTGGACTCCCATCTCGGGCCTAAGTCCCCCCCCAAGCTCGAATCTGGCTCTTGACATGCCTCATCCCAGAGGAAAACCAAAATGGGGCGTCACCTGGTATGAGGCCAGAGGAAGAAAACCACCCACCCTCGACCATCCCTCTAAGACCGAGCTTCCCCCAGCCACTCAACAAACTGATGCATCCATTCATGAACATCCCCTTGATGCGAATTTATTTTCCGAATTGGGCCTTGAGGATGCGACACCTCACCCTCCTCCTCCTATAGCAGAACTCCTCCCCATCCTATCCCCAATTTAAATTCCCCTCCCTTCTCAACCCCTTCTCAACAAGGCTCAAATATATATGTCGAAACAACTGTCTAGTTAACCCTTTTTCAAGTAAGACTAGTTTTCCATCAATCCTACTGGAAGGAAACCAAGATTGATGGTGTGTCATGGTCTTGAATCTACTTAGAATCACATAAAAAACTATGAAAAAGAGACTATAAGCTTTGAACAGAGACATACCCATTCCCCGGTGGTGTCTGAGGTGGTGTCTTTGTCTAGAGCATGTGACTTGGATGGAGTGACAAAGTGGTAAAGGCAGGTTGGGAATCTTTGTCCTGGTGGTGCGTTGGAATAAGCATCGAAGAGCATGTCCACCCGCTGGACCATGAGGGTGCCACGATAGGCGTGGTCCACCACCTGGCTCCTCAAATCGAAAACCAAATTAAGTAGGCCCAGATGGAGTAGAGGTGGCAAGTCACACCATGGAATTTTCATGCAGGAAATAAGAGGTTGCATGAGGATTGTGCCATCCTCCTTGGTCTTTCCACTATGCTCGTTTGGCTCTACTTCCACTGGCTCGCTTGTGTTTTCATTCCTAGTTCACTTCAGGTCTGGTTTCTCCTCTGTTCTCTGCATGTTGTTTCCCAAGGAGTCTTCAGCATTGGGGTTTGTTTCCTAAGGGGTCATGTCTATTGGGGTCTCCTCTTTCACATAACAAGTGAAGCCTTCTTCCCGTGTCACCACAGTTTCACCGCCATGATAATTATCGGGGCCATGCAATGAGGCTCCCACTCTAAAATCGCTTGGTGGATCCCAATTGTCTGGCACTGTGAAAAGGAGTAGCTCTGAAGTCTCTTGGAAAGGCTTCTCCGAGATTTCCTCTTCGACATATGCCATGGGAGGCACCACGATGACTGTTGCAACCAGAGGCACATTACATTCAGTTATGCTTCGTTGAAGTTGGGTCCGAGCAATGGAGAGTGCCCATTCCATTTTTTGCAGGCATTTTCGTCGAGTGGCATACGAATTTCAGGCGGAGCCTCGGTGAGGATTTCCTCGTTCAAGAGGCATCAATCTAGGGAGACAGGTGGGAGGTTTGTAGAAGGCCGGAAGAGGGATGCTCCAAATCTTCCAGCTACATCTCTGGTGCAGAGTGAAAATGAAGTAGAGAAAGACATGGTGTGGGTGTGCTAAGAGCAGGAGGGTCGATGGGACAGTCGACGCCATGAAGTCCTCTGTGTGAATGAGCATCATAACTACACTAGTCATGCGAGGGGAAAGTCTTGTTTCAGGAGGGCAGTAGCTGGAGCTTGCTCCCATTCTTAACGCTGAGGGGATGGGAGTCGGGCAGCCTCATTTAAGGCCCGACCTAGGTCCACTCCATGTGTCTCGGGAGGTATGCGTGGCACCCCATCCAAGGAAGACCACTAAGTGTGTTATTCTTATTGAGGATATTGATTTTTCACTTGATATCTGAAATCATGCAAAAAAGATTTTAACAAAGTGGATCTCATAGCATAATCCCTTACCTTTTTTGTAATTTTCTTAAGATTCCCATCCAAGAAAGGATAATGTTTCTCTAAGCATTAATGTTGAAAATGATACATATCATTGATATTAGGTGTGGGATGAGACAAAGGGAAACATCATTATGTAGAATTCAACAAATATTTGACACAATGTTTCTCCAATTTCAAACTATTGTGATCAATACCAATGTTTGAATATTGTTTCAGATCCATTGCATTTTTTGCAATTAATGTTCCAAAGTTGGTCAATGTGGCTCATCATTAGGATGATTAATGATGAGAGTTTGATTCTTTAAGTTTATCATATTCTCTTCATTATCCATCCTCATGATGCATTGCATTAGCGTGGTTTGAAACATTGATTAAAAAGAAATGAAGTGAATCCAAAAAAATCTTCAAACACATAATTTATCATCACATTCATGCAAATTTCACTAGAAACAACAAGAAAAATTGAAAGTTCGTTATAGATAAAGATGCATAGAATTAGGAAAACGGGAATAATCATTTTAGAGAACACAGGGGTGAGGATATGATGGTGAAAAAAATTGAATGTACAAAATTGTAATCTCAAATTTTGGTTTGTTGATGTTGCCAATGTCCATTTTGTGTAAGTTCACATCTGAATTTAATCAATAACATATAAGTTAAAAAAATTCATCAAGGTTAGCTGACGCAACACCCCCTGCCTCAGCATGTTCTGCATGACCTCCCGGTCTTAGGATCGTTCTAAACCTTTCCTTGAGTTAGATTGACTCTTCAATTTTCCCCACAGGGAACATCTCACACACACAAGGGTGTATCCACAAGTCCTTATGAGTTATGCCTACGTGATCAAACACAGGCGCTAACTCTACAAAACTGATCAAAAAATATGATCGGGACTTTTACCGAAAAAGGAATTTCAGATTTCACGAATCTTGATGTAAGTTCCTTGACTCTTCAACCTCTGAAATCTGAAATGTCAACGAAGGTTGACTCCTTCAATGCGCCGAACACACGCCACTTTTTGCCCACTAATTTTGTATTTTCAGGACTTGAGAAAACAACCAACAATTATTCCTCTTCCTTTATGATTCCCCGAATTCCAAAATTTCTCCTTTGGCAAGATCGACGGCCTTTCGGGATTTTCGCCAAACCTTGACCACTACTTTGACTTCCACCACACGTATCCNGCCCACTAATTTTGGATTTTCAGGACTTGAGAAAACAACCAACAATTATTCCTCTTCCTTTATGATTCCCCGAATTCCAAAATTTCTCCTTTGGCAAGATCGACGGCCTTTCGGGATTTTCGCCAAACCTTGACCACTACTTTGACTTCCACCACACGTATCCTCTGACTGATACTTGGGGCCCACCTTTAGACGTTTCTCTCTTCATGATTTTGGGAGTTGTGTTGACCATGCAACTCTACCTCTTAAGTCTCGAAACCCCAAAACTTGATTGGGGCCCAACAACTATTGTCCCTCAACCTTTCGGGAATTTTTCCTTTTGTTGTTCAGTATTTCATGACTCGCGAAAATCCACAAGAGAGAGTTTCTTACCTTTCGAAACCCTGATTCCTGAATTCCTGAAGACTCACCTCCCACATGATCTACGGATGAGATCTTCCTTAATCTGACGGCTTTGGATCTTTCGAGATTTTGCGAACTGGGAGTTTGAAACTCACGATTCCAAAATCAAAGCCTCCTCTACTTCCCAAACCTCGAAATGCCGAAATGTCGAAATGGGCTCAACGATGATAAGGCCCTGACCAAATCTTGGTGCATGTGATTTCTTCCTCCGTGACCACAACCCTACTCCAAGACATGTCTCATTTCGTGACTTCGAGGTTTTCAACCCAGAGTGCCCTGGCTCCTTGTCATCAGAATTGCCGAAATGCCGAACCCTGAAATGTTGAAATGTCGAAATTCCACTCCAAAGGGGGATCAACGGCTCCTGTTGCTTCTCATCCAATGGTCTCTACTCCTCCTGAGCTCCTGAACGCTAAAAGAAACTCAAACTTAACCTTCTCATAGATATGCAAGATCCAATGGTCCACGGAATTTTGGCACTTCTTCCTGGAAGCACTCCACCATCTGATTCTACCCTTGTTGATCTCTTTCGTGATTCAGGACTTGGAGCAACCAAGGATTTGGCATGCACTCCAAACTGACGATTCTCGAATTCGCGTAATGATCCAACGGCTTACGCAAAGCATGATCAAATGGTTCACGTTGATCCTGGATCCTAAGGTGATGGTTTCACCCACCTCTAACCACTTTCTAGCTTCCTTTGATCCTATGGTCCTCACAATTTTGCGAGTTCTCCACAGAGAATTCTAACCATCCGCCTCTGCTTCTCAAGGACTTCTGGACAAAGACTTGGCACCCTCCTTCTGCTGTCTGGACGTAACTTCGAAGGTCTAGATCCAAACTTCTATCCCTGATCCAACAACTGTTGTAGCTCCCTCTCAATATTTCTCACCTCCTTCTGGACTTGGAAGACTTTCAAGTTTTCAAAGGCCTTTACCTTTGCTCCCTCTTCAAGCTCGATTTCCTTGGGTCTTGCCTACATTCTAGGAACGTTGTTNGCTCCCTCTTCAAGCTCGATTTCCTTGGGTCTTGCCTACATTCTAGGAACATTGTTCCTCCTGAGCTTCTCAAGCTCACTCAATATCTAAGGGTCTCGGCCCTCGTCTTTTCCTTCAAAGGGAAATTTGGTGCCCTCTTGGCAGCCTCCTACTCAAGCACTCCTTGTTGAGCCAACATAGTATTCTGCAACTCTGTGAGTGTCTTTCCTATGACACTTCTACTTCTTCTCAAAACCTGAAAGATAGTTCTTCTTGATGCGCTCTATGCACTCACCCAATGCCCTCTTGATAGAGATCTACAAAACCTATAGTAGTTCTGTCTTCCCTGAACTCGAAATAGAGTTCTCCTCAATGCATCCTGTGCATCTGCTCAATGCCCTCTTGGTAGAGCCTTTACAGAATTCTCAACAATTCTTCTTCTCCTCTCTGTGCGCTCCTCTACACAATTTCTCCTTCAAGGTTTTCAACAACCTTGGGGCTTCCTCCTTGATTTAATGAATTTATCTAGTGCTCCCTCTAGGCACGTCTTTGTCTGAAATTCCACAGAATTCAGAAGTGCACTCCTGCACTGGTTTTCAGAGATCATAGTACTATATCATGCTCTCTTTCATGAAAGCACAAAGAATCCAAACTTGAAATCAAAGAACTCTTAGATAGGAAAATCTATCTATCCCTGCAAATGCACATCTAACATACATCTACAACATATCATCAACACATAAAGACATTCATTCATGAACTCACAAACACATGAACAACAACATGTAGGAAAAACTGTTATGATTGTATTAATATGAAATGCCTCTTTACATTGTGAGCTCAGACTGCAATAGAGTCACAACTTCCCCTCTTCTCCCTATTCTTTCTGCTCTTCTCTACCCAAACTACTCTACCGAAAACAAAAGAAGATCTTTTTACAAAAGGGGGCTCCTCGAGCGCTCCCCTCCATCCTCACCAACTCTCATTAATTACAATGAATTACATTGAAAGGTTGTCTAGTCCGAATCGGATCTGGATCTTAACCTTAGAACCATTTAAGGCAACCTTTATATAAAGCCTACGTACATGCATGGATTTTGGATCTTCGGCCTTGCAACATTTAATACAATTTCAAAATTTGAAAAATGAGAGGGTTGTGCCTCTCTCCTTCCATTGAATGTGTGCTTTGATGTGCTAGCTAGATGGCGCATAGATGGCTTGGAGCGATGATCCTGCATCATACTCCTCTTTTGTGAGAAATTCATGAGCTCTTGCTCATGAGCTTCCCAACATGGCTGTCGAAATCCATTTGAATCCCAAACAGTTCTTTGGAGCTATTCATCCACTCCATCGCTTCAGTGCTACTGTTGCTTCTGTTGCCCTACTGCTATGGTAGGTTCTCCTTTTCTCAAGTTCCCTTTACTGACCTCTTCTATTTATCTGATCATCAACTTCCAGATTTCTTCAATTACCTCGTCCAACTGCTCTAATGGTTGGCTCTTTGTATGTAGTCTGCCCTGCTGCAATTCTTCCTCCTTATCAGTGTATAGATCTAGCTAATCTCCCATGTTATCTTTATTTACCTTTGTGGCACCGAGTGGCCACTCTCCTGCAGACTCCAATTCTGCAGTCTCCTCACTGAACTGTTTCCCAGCTTCCTCCTCTTCTGATAGATTACCTTCTGCTAGTTCCTCCTGTGTTGGCTCAGTTCCAACTTCTTCCAGCTTCTCCTAGAGCTGGTATGCTCCACTACCTTCTTCCAACTTAGCTTGTTGGATATGGTAATTTTTCACCATCACCCTTCTCTCTGGGGTTTCCAATTCTTCACACAGACCAAGAAAGTCTATGTTGTCCACTTCCTCTTCTTCCTCTTCTGCAGCTTCTAGTACTGTAGTGATCTCCTGTTCAGCTTCCTAGCTGAAAATTTTGGGCCATTCTGTTGAATGCTCATCTTATGCTTCTTGGGAAAACATCAGTGTCTGCTCCATTTCTTCTTCCATGACAGTTTCTGCTGGCTGTCCTTCTTCTGTTGCTGCATCTGTAACACATGATCTGGCCTCAACTGGGCTACTTGGTAGGAACACTTCTATTCCTCCAATGATCAGAATGCTCTTTTGATCCTCCTCCTGGATGGTGCAAGTTTTTAACTTGTCATCATCTTCATTCACATGGTCTGCAAAACCACATGAATCTTCACTTATCAGCACTCCTTGCTGACCTGAACTCACTCCTGAGTCCCTGAGACACTTATACAGTCTCATATCCTTTCCCCTTCCCACCTGGAAATATGAACTTTTATCTCTTCTCCCCTGTAAGTACACGAGACCTTCCACTGATATTCTTCCATTGCCCACCTGGCAACTTGAAAGTCCACTTCTGCCCACCTCGTATTTTATGTGATCCTCTGTTAATCTCATACCATTTCCCACCTGACAATATGAATTTTCATTGTTTTCCTCCTGACAGTCTATGAGATCCTCCAATGATCTCATTCTATTGCCCACCTGGCAAATTGAAATTTCATCTCTTCCCTCCTCGCAGTTTATGAGATCTGAAATTGATCCCTCTTCCTCATCACTGAGGGTTTCTTCGACTTCTAGCTCATAGATGCAAACCAACTTTGTGTCACTGAGGCTTTCAACATACCTTAGTCACTTCCTCAACTCTTGTTGTTGTTTCCTAGCCAACAATTTTTGAACATGCCATTTGGATTTCTTGTTCAGAGGCCATTCGTACCTCTAGTGTACTTTTGCCTCTTGTTGCATCTTTAATGTCAGTTGTTCCATTCTCACCCTTATCTCAGTGAGTTCTTTGTCAATCTCTATTTTACTCATCTGCTGGTGGTCTCCTCTTCCACCACGCTCATGGCCTATAGTAGCCATTTCCATCTTTCTCCTACCCTCCTGGCAAGCATATGGATCAATCTACGTCTGAGAGCATCTCCATGTTTTCCTATAGCTCACCTAGTTGTCCACCATTTGTTGCACACCTTGCAACAATCACCACAGAGCATCAACACTCTATCTTCCTTCTCTGTCTCCTTTTCCTAAAATCTACAGATGAAAATATCATCTTTGATACCACAACTGACGTAGCACCCCTTGCCTTAGTAGGTTCTGCACGACCTCTCGGTCTTAGGATCATTCTAAACCATTCCCTGAGTCAGATTGACTCTTCGATTTTCCCACAGGGAACATCTCTCACACACAAGGGTGTATCCATAGGTCCTTATGAGTTATGCCTACATGATCAAACATAGGTGCTAACTCTACACACCTGATCAACAAATATGATCGGGACTTTTACTGAAAAAGGAATTTTGGATTTTGCAACTTCTCGAATCGTGACATAAGTTCCTTGACTCTTCAACCTTTGAAATTTGAAATGTCAATGAAGGTTGATTCCTTCAATGTGTCTAACACACGCCACTTGTTTCCCACTAATTTCGGCTTTTCGGGACTTAAGTGAACAACCAAAAACCGTTCCTCTTCCATTATGATTCCCAAAATTCTGAAATTTATCCTTTGGTGAGATCGATGGCCTTTGGGGATTTTCACCGAACCTTGACCACTCCTTTGACTTCCGCCGCACGTATCCTCTGACTGATACTTGGGACCCACCTTTTGTTGTTTCTCTGTTCATGATTTCAGGATTTGTGTTGACCATGCAACTCTACCTCTTGAGTCCCGAAATCCCGAAACCCAATTGGAGCCCAATGGCTATTGTCCCTCTACCTTTCGGGAATTTTTCCTTTCTCTCTTCGAGATTTCACGACTCGCGAAAATCCACAGTAGAGAGTTTCCTTACCTTTTGAAACTCTAATTCCCAAATTCTGGAAGCCTCACCTCCCACGTGATCTATGGCTGAGATCTTCCTCAATTCGATGGCTCTAGATCTTTCGGGATTTTGTGAACCAGGATTTTGAAACTCTTGATTCCAAAATCACAGCCTCCTCTACTTACAGAACCCCAAAATGTCGAAATACCAAAATGGGCTCAACGACGATTAGCCCCTGACCAAATCTTGGTCCATGTGAGTATTTCCTCCGTGACCACAACCCTACTCCAAAGACACGTCACATTTCGCAACTATGGGGTTTTCAATGCAGAGTGCCCCAGCTCCTTGTCATCGGAATTGCAGAAATGTCAAACCCCAAAATGCCGAAATGCCGAAATTCCACTCCAAAGGGGGATCAATGGCTCCTGTTTCTTCTCATCCAATGGTCACTACTCCTCCTGAGCTCCTGAATGCTAAAAGACACTCATCCTTAACCTTCTCACAGATCTGCGAGATCCAACGGTCCACAAGATTTTGACACTTCTTCCTAGAAGCGCTCCACCATCCGATTCTACCCTTGTTGATCTTTTTCGTGATTCAGGACTTGGAGCAACCAAGGATTTGGCATGCACTCCAAACTCACGATTCCTGAATTCATGAAATGATCCAACGACTTACGCAAAGCACAATCAATGGTTCGCATTGATCCTAGATCCTAAGGTGATGGGCTCATCCACCTATAACCACCTTGCATCTTCCTTTGATCCTATGGTCCTCGCGATTTCGCGAGTTCTCCACGGAGAATTCTGATCATCTGCCTCTGCTTCTCAAGGAATTCTAGCCAATGAATTGGCACCCTCCTTCTGTTGTCTGGACGTAACTTCGACGGTCCATATCCAACCTCCTATCACTGATCCAATAACTATTGTAGTTCCCTCCTGAGCTTCCTCACTTCCTTCCGGACTTGGAAGACTTTCAAGTTTTCAAAGGCCTCGACCTTTGCTCCCTCTACAACTTCAATTTCCTTAGGTCTCGCCTGTGTTCTAGGAATGTTGTTCCTCCCGAGCTTCTCAAACTTGCTCAATCTCAAAGGGTCTCAGCCCTCATCTTTTCCTTCAAAGGGAAATTTGGTTCCCTCTTGGAAGCCTCCTGCTGAAGCACTCCTTGCTGAGCCAACAGAGTATTTTGCAACTCTGTGAGTGTCTTTCTTGTGAAACTTCTCCTTCTTCTCAGAACTTGAAAGATATTTCTTCTTGGTGTGCTCTATGCACTAGCCCAATGCCCTCTTGGCAGACCTCTATAGAACCTACAGTAGTTTTGTCTTCCCTGAACTCGAAATAGAGTTCTCCTCAATGCATGTTGTGCATCTTCTCAATGCCCTCCTGGTAGAGCCTTTACAGAATTCTCAACAATTCTGCTTCTCCTCTCTGTGATCTCCTCTACAGAGTTTCTCCTTCAAGGTGTTCAGAAACCTTGAGGTTTCCTCCTTGAGTCAATGACTTTAGCTAGTGTGCCCTCCTGGCACATCTTTGTCTGAAATTACACAGAATTTAGAAGTGCACTCCTGCACTGGTTTTTAGAGACTATAGTACTCTATCATGCACTCTTGCATGAAACCATAAAGAATCCAAAATTGAAATAAAAAAACTCTCAGATAGGAAAATCTATCTATCCCTGCAAATGCACATCTAACATACATCTACAACATATCATCAACACATAAAGACATTCATTCATGAACTCACAAACACATGAACAACAACATGCAGGAAAAACTGCTATGATTGCATCAATATGAAATGCCTCTTTACAATGTGAGCTCGGACTGCAACAGAGTCACAGCTTCCTCTCTTCTCCCTATTCTTTTTGTTCTTCTCTACCCGAACTACTCTACCGAAAACAAAATAAGATCTTTTTACAAAAGGGGGTTCCTCGAGAGCTTCCCTCCATCCTCACCAAATCTCATTAATTACAATGAATTACATTGAATGGTTATCTAGTATGAATCAGATCTAGATCTCAACCTTACAACCATTTAAGGAAACCTTAATCTAAATCCTACATACATGCATGGCTTTTGGCTCTTCGGCCTTACAACATTTAATAAAATTTCAAATTTTGAAAAATGAGAGGGTTGCACCTCTCTCCTTCCATTGAATGTGTGCTTTGATGTGTTGGTTAGATGGTGATTAGCTGGCTTGGAGCGATGCTCCTGCATCATACTCCTCTTCTATGAGAAATTCATGAGATCCTGCTCATGAGCTTCCCAGCATGGCCGTTGAAATCCACCTAGATCCCAAATAGTTCTTTGGAGCTGGTCATCTACTCCATCACTTCATTGTTGTTGTTGCTTCTACTTCTCTGCTGCTATGGCAGGTTCTCCTCTGCTCAACTTCCCTTTGCTGATCACTTCTACTGATCTGATCATCAGCTTCCCGATTGCTTCAATTACCTCGTCCAACTGCTCCAATGGCTGGCTCTTTGTATGCAGTCTGCCCTGCTGCAATTCTTCCTCCTTATCAGTGGGTAGATCTACCTGATATCCTATGCTATCTTTATTTACCTTTGTGGAACTGAGTGGCCACTCTGCTGTAGACTCTAATTCTGCAGTCTCCTCACTGAACTGTTTCTCAGCTTCCTCCTCTTCTGATATATTATCTTCTACCAGTTCCTCCTGTGTTGGTTTAGTTCCAAGTTCTTCTAGCTTCTCCTGGGGCTAGTATGCTCCACTACCTTCTTCCAACTTAGCCTGTTGAATATGCAAATTTTGCACCATCACCCTTCTCTCCAGGGTTTCCAATTCTTCAAACAGACCAACAAAGTCTATGTTGTCCACTTCCTCTTCTTCTTCTTCTTCTTCTTCTACAGCTTCCAATACTGCAGTGATCTCCTATTCATCTTCCTGGCTAAAAATTTTGATCCATTTTGTTGAATTCTCATCTTCTGCTCCTTGGGAAAATGTCATTGTCTGCTCCATTTCTTCTTCCATGACAGTTTCTGCTGGCTGTCCTTCTTCTATTGTTGCATATGTAACACATGCTCTAGCCTCAACTGGGCTTCCTGGTAGGAACATTTCTATTCTTCCAATGATCAGAATGCTCTTCTGATCCTCCTCCTAGATGGTGCAAGTTCTTAACTTGTCATCATCTTCATTCACATGGTTTGCAAAACCACATGAATATTCACTTATCGGCACTCCTTGCTGACCTAAACTCACTCCTAAGTCCCTGAGACTCTTAGACAATCTCATCTCCTTTCCCTGGACCACCTGGCAATCTAAACTTTCAACACTACTCCCTTGGCAGTATGTGAGACCTTCCACTAATCTTCTTCCATTACCCACCTAGCAACTTGAAAGTCCACTTCTTCCCACCTGGCAGTTTATGAGATCCTCTGTTAATCTCATACCATTTCCCACCTGGAAATATGAATTTTCATTGCTATCCTCTTGATAGTCTATGAGATCCTCCAACGATCTCATTTCATTGCCCACCTGGAAAATTGAAAATTCATCTTTGCCCTCTTGGCAGTTTATGAGATCTAAAATTGATCCCTCTTCCTTATCACTGAGGTTTTCTCTGACTTCTGGCTCATAGATGCAAACCATCTCTGTGTCACTGAGGATTTCAACATACCTCAGCCACTTCCTCAACTGTTGTTGCCGCTTCCTGGCCAACAAATTTTGAACAAGCCATTTGGATTTCTTCTTCATAGGCCATTCCTACCTCTAGTTTACTTTTGCCTCCTGCTGCATATTCAATGTCAGTTGTTCCATTCTTTCCCTTATCTCAATGAGTTCTTTGTCAATCTTTTCTTTACTCATCTGCTCGTGGTCTCCTCTTCCACCATGCTCATGGCCTTCAGTAGCCATTTCCATCTTTCATCTTCCCTCCTAGCAAGCATATGGATCACTCTACATCTGAGAGCATCTCCATGTTCTCCTACAGCTCACCTGGTTGTCCACCATTTGTTGCACACCTTGCAACAATCACCACAGAGCATCAACACTCTGTCTTCCATCTCTGTCTCCTTCACCTGAAATCTACAAATGAAAATATCAGCTCTGATACCACAACTGATGCAGCACCCCCTGCCTCAGTAGGTTCTGCATGACCTCCCAGTCTTAGGATCGTTCTAAACCTTTCCCTGAGTCAGATTGACCCTTTTATTTTCCCCACAGGGAACATCTCACACACATAAGGGTGTATCCATAGGTCCTTATGAGTTATGCCTACATGATCAAACAGAGGCGGTAACTCTGCACACCTGATAAACAAATATAATTAGGAATTTTACCGAAAAAGGAATTTCGGATTTCTCAACTTCGCGAGTCCTGATGTAAGTTCCTTGACTCTTCAACCTCTGAAATCTGAAATGTCAACGAACGTTGAATCCTTCAATGCGCCGAACACATGCCACTTGTTGCCCACTAATTTTGGATTTTCGAGACTTGAGCGAACAACCAACAATCGTTCCTCTTCCTTTATGATTCCTTGAATTCTGAAATTTCTCCTTTGGTGAGATCGACGGCCTTTCAACATTTTTTCCAAACCTTGAACACTCCTTTTACTTCAGCCGCATGTATCCTCTGACTGATACTTGGGACCCACCTTTTGGCATTTCTCTCTTCATGATTTCGGGAGTTGTGTTGACCATGCAACTCTACCTCTTGAGTCTCGAAACCCTGAAACCCGATTGGGGCCCAATAGCGATTGTCCCTCAACCTTTTGGGAATTTTTCTTTTCACTCTTTGGGATTTCGCGACTCGCGAAAATCCACAGCAGAGAGTTTCCTTACCTTTCGAAACACCGATTCCTAAATTCTTGAAGCCTCACCTCCCACATGATCTATGACTGAGATCTTCCTCGATCTAATGACTCTGGATCTTTCAGGATTTCACAAACCGGGAGTTTGAAACTCTCGATTCCAAAATCACTACCTCCTCTACTTCCTGAACCCCGAAATGCTGAAATGTCGAAATGGGCTCAACGATGATTATCCCCTGACCAAATCTTGGTCCATGTGACTGCTTCCTCTGTGACCACAACCCTACTCCAAAGACACGTCACATTTCACAACTTTGGTGTTTTCAACGTAGAGTGCGTCGGTACCTTGTTATCAGAATTGTCGAAATGTCGAACCGCAAAATGCCAAAATGCCAAAATTCCACTCCAAAGGGGGATCAACGGCTCCTATTACTTCTCATCCAACGGTCGCTACTCCTCCTGAGCTCCTAAACGCTAAAAGACACTCAGCCTTAACCTTCTCACAAATCAGCGAGATCCAACGGTCCATGGGATTTCAACACTTCTTCCTGGAAGCGCTCCACCGTTCGATTCTACCCTTGTTGATCTCTTTCGTGATTCAGGACTTGGAGTAACCAAGGATTTGGCATGCACTCCAAAATCATGATTCTTGAATTCACAAAATGATCCAATGGCTTACGTAAGGCACGATCAATGGTTCATGTTGATCCTAGATCCTAAGGTGATGGGTTCATCCACCTCTAACCACCTTGTAGCTTTCTTTGATACTACATTCCTGATGATTTCATGATTTCTCCATAGAGAATTTTGACCGTCTGCCTCTGCTTCTCAAGGAGTTCTGGCCAATGACTTGGTACCCTCCTTCTCCTATCTGTACGTAACTTCAATGGTCCAGATCCAACCTTCTATCACTGATTGAACAACTGTTGTAGCTCCCTCCTGAGCTTTCTCACCTCCTTCTGGACTTGGAAGACTTTCAAGTTTTCAAAGGCCTCGACCTTTGCTCCCTCTGCAAGATCAATTTCCTTGGATCTCGCCTATGTTCTAGGAATGTTGTTCCTCCCGAGTTTCTCAAATGTGCTTAATCTCTAAGGGTCTCAACCCTCATCTTTTCCTTCAAAGGGAAATTTGGTGCCCTCTTGGAAGCCTCCTTCTCAAGCACTCCTTGCTAAGCCAACATATTATTCTGCAACTCTATGAGCATCTTTCCTATGACACTTTTCCTTTTCTCAGAACTCGAAAGAGAGTTCTTCTCGGTGCGCTTTATGCAATCACCCAATGCCCTCTTGGGAGAGCTCTACAGAACCTGCAGTAGTTTTGTTTTCCCTGAACTCGAAATAGAGTTCTCCTCAATGCATCCTGTGCATCTGCTCAATGCCCTCCTAGCAGAGCCTTTACAAAATTCTCAACAATTTTGCTTCTCCTCTCTGTGCTCTCCTCTACGCAGTTTCTCCTTCAAAGTGTTCAGCAACCTTGAGGCTTCCTCCTTGAGTCAATGACTTTAGCTAGTGCACCCTCCTGGCATGTCTTTGTCTGAAATTCCGTATAATTCAGAAGTGCACTCCTACACTGGTTGTCAGAGACCACAGTACTCTGTCATGCACTCTTGCATGAAACCACAAAGAATCCAGACTTGAAATCAAAGAACTCTCAGATAGGAAAATCTATCTATCCCTGCAAATGCACATCTAACATACATCTACAACATATCATCAACACATAAATACATTCATTCATGAACTCACAAACACATGAAGAACAACATGTAGGAAAAACTGCTATGATTGTATTAATATGAAATGCCTCTTTATAATGTGAGCTCAGACTGCAACAAAGTCATAGCTTCCTCTCTTCTCCCTATTCATTGTGTTCTTCTTTGCTCGAACTACTCTACCAAAAACAAAAGAAGATATTTTTACAAAAGGGGGCTCCTCGAGCGCTTCCCTCCATCCTCACCAACTCTCATTAATTACAATGAATTACATTGAATGGCTATCTAGTTCGAATCGGATCTAGATCTCAACCTTACAACCATTTGAGGCAACCTTTATCTAAAGACTACGTACATGCACGTCTTTTGGCTCTTCGGCCTTACAACATT
>JASDQU010103705.1:30122-51111 GCA_032191745.1 Picea mariana
GTTCAAGAAAGAACACTCGTCCCCTTAATATCCTCACTTGAATGGACAAGTACAATTCATTAGTAAGGCTTTGCAAAATATTTCCCAAAGGATAATTAACAAGAGTAAAATTAATTGGCACTTAATAATGTTTTTCTTAGCTCTATGGGCATACTAAACTCCAGTCAAGACTACACTAGATTAAACTCCATTTCATGTTTTCCACACGAGGATATATTATGAATTGAATATGAAATTCCCTCATTGAAATTAGCTTTTGAGCTATTTCATGACTCAACTTCTAAGGAAGAGCACCTTCTTTACCTAGAATGGCTTTATGAACACTGTAGAGATGATGATACTATGAGTGAGGCTAAAACAAAACATGTTAAGGATAAACATGACACGTATATCCATCCCCATGTTTTATATAAAGGAGTCCTAGTATTGAATTATCACCAAGATAAATATTCATTATAGTCAAGGAAGTTTAATCCTATGTGGAACAATCCTTATATTGTTATGTAAGTTCTTAGTAAGGAATATTATGAGTTGGAAGATTGTGATGGTAAATAACCTTGTACATGTTAAATATAAGTAGCATTTTCTAATTCTTATTATTCTTCTTCTTTTATATTTTTTTTTATTTTCTTATCACTTCTTATCATGCATTGAACTTGGTTGGAAAATTTCATTTGAATCTCCTATGTATTTGGCATTTTTGGATGGTTCTATTTTCCATACTCAAATTGTTTCTTCAATAGGTTGGGTTATGTATTATGTCACAAGATTACTTGTGAACTAAGGAGATTTTTATCTTTCTCCTATGACAAGTAACCGAAATAAAGTAGAGGTGAAAAATACAATTCCTAAGATAAGAAATGAGAGTTGAATTCATAGAAAACAAGAAACAAATAGTTTCAAATGATAAATAGAAGACAAATGATAAAAATATCAAACCATGACACAACTATTTCTTAGGGAAAACCCTTCTAGGATAAAAAACCCACTCTCTAAAGAACACTCAATGTATTATTCAACAACTAAATAGTTACAACACATTACTGCATCTCTATGCTCTCAATAAGAGTTTTAAGCAGTAGCGTAAGGATTTTGGAGAATATATTCCACAAAAGAGTAAGTTAAAACTCACATGTTTTTTCCTCCAACCCTAGCAATCAGTAAATAGGTATAAAAAAAACATAAATGATTGATGGCATTCCAATTCTACATGCTAGAAATTGCCAACAATTAATTGGACTATTATTGTTGATTGGAATTCATTGTGATCTAGTGATATTCGTTTATTCCCTTCCACTAATTGGAATTTATTCCCTTCTATTTACTAGATATTTATTCCCTACTACTGCTAAACAATAATTACTTATTCTACTATAGGATCGCAAGGTATATGATGCTCATCTCCCAACATTCTGCCACTTATCATATACACTACAAATGTATAAGGTAGAATACATCAAACTATGAACTAATTGCTAGGAGCCTTAAGGTCCACAAACTCAAAGAACTGCTTGAATTTACCCGTGTTCACTGGTTTCATCAATGGATTTACAACATTCTACAAAGTTTCAACTTTATCTAGTATCACCTTTCTATCATCTACCATGTCCCTAATGAAATGGTACTGGATATTTATATTATTTTCCTTCACATGAAAGGTCAATTTATTAGTCAAGAAAGTGTCATTGTTACTATCACATTGAACTATAATAGCTTTTATACTTTTCTCTACTTCTGAACATATATTCATAAGCCAAATAGATTCCTTATAGGCATGAGTAGATTCCATATATATTGCCTCTATAGTGGAAAAAATTTAGAAAACATGTTTCATTCTCATCCCACTTACTGCTCCACCGAATAATTGAAACATGTATCCTCTTGTACATATCCTTCTATCTAAATCTCCCACTCAGTAAAAATCCATGTAACCTTATATATCCACTAAGTGTGGGTCTCTTTAAACATCACTATGATATACAATGGAATATTCAAAAGTACCTCACAAATACCTAAGACCGACTTCACTGAAACCTAATTTTCAGGTCCAACATCAACCATGAATCAACTCAAGACTCCCACAACTTGGGAAATATCTTCTAGTATAGACCATAGCATATATCAAACTACTAAATACACTAGCATAAGGGGTAGAATTCATATCCCATGTGTCCATAGGTGTCGCGAGAAATTTCTCAATTAAATTAATCTTAGTTACCATAGAAATTATAACACTGAGTGGTCTACGATATTCCATGAGAAAAAATTTCAAACAAGTTTTACATCCTTAATATACCTCAAGTAAAGGATTATATTTTATCTATCGCTCTAGGTTACAACTCCTAAGATATATTTTTTTATCTCCCATTCCCTTCATATCAAATTGCACTAAAAGATTTGACTTCAAATAAAAAATAACATTCTTATTGTTACCAAAAAATAAAATATCATATACATTTAGAGTGATAACATGGAAATTACCACCATCGTGTTTGTAATAAATATGGTCATCTAATTTGGATCTCAGAAATTTGAATCCCAATACAAATAATCAAATTTTTGGTGCCACATTCCAGGAGACTATTTCAGATCATATAAACATTGTAAATTTTCAAATCAACATTTTTTTACCTTTATTAGTGTAGTGATCTTGATGTATCATATTGATCTCCTCCTTGAATCCACCATGGAAAAAAATTGTTTTCACATCAACCTATTCTATCTATAAAAACAAATAGTTTCTACAAGTAATAGGGACCTAATAAATGTTAACTTAGTAAACGGGAAAATATCTCACCAAAGTCTATCATCTCAACCTAGAAATTTCCTTTCACAACCAACATTGCATTTTTATTTTCAACATTTCCATGTAAATTGTTCTTGTTTTTGAACACCCATTTACAACCATTTTTTTTCATCAAGAAATGGTATCAAGTCACATGTATTATTCTAAGTGTATATATTTCCTCATCCATGTACAATATCGAAGACACCCTATCTTCCATATTCATTCCATATTTCATAGTTCTAGGCTCATTGGTGCTAACGAATAAAGAAAATGTAAATATACAATCAGACAGACTAGAATTATACTTGTTTGGTTTCCTTATTTTATAAGTGGATATCCTTAAAGTTTAAGGTGGATTTTTTTTTCACCACTTCAAAACATTCTAAACCCTCCTCTTCATCAAGTCCATCATGAACTTCTAGTCCATCTGTTGGTTCATCATTCTAACATAATCTTCGATGGTAGTTGAACCACTAACTTCTTCTTATCCTCTTCTAGCACACCACTATGCAATAATGATGAAGTTATTTAGAAATAACATTCCTGATATATAAATATTTTCCATCCATAGGATCACAAATATTGTACCCTTTCACACCAATGACACAACCAATGAAGATACCTCTCGTGTCCTTGTTATCCAACTTCAACCAGTTCTCCATAGGAACATGAGAAAATGTATCACATGTTTAAATATTCGCCAATACTAAGAGGGGGGGGTGAAGTAGTATTTCTTCTTCTTATAAAATTTTAGTCAATTATTAATAAACAAATTAATTAATCATAACAATTGATCAACAAGAATGTACTGAATACAAAAATTTAAATACAACAATAAAAAGTACAAGTTACAATTGTGTGAGAGAAACCAATATTTATTCTTATTCTAAGCACCAAATCAAGGATACACCAATTCCCCAAATTTAGAGAACCAACTCTAGGAAGAATCAACTCCATTTTTTCAAGGAACCAACTCCCTTGTTTTAAGAGCACCAACTCCCTTGTTTTCAGAGCACCAATTATAGAAAGAACCAACTCCCTTTTGAAACAAGTTTTAACTTGCAGAGGACTACAATCCTCCCAAGATCCTCCCTACCACCCTCACTACATAAAATGTTTAAAATTTCTTTCTTGGACTTTGCTCCTGCTTTTGATCTTCTGATGTAGACTACAAAGACATTTTATTTCCACCATAGTTTCTGGTTTATATAGTATTTCAATAGGTATGAATTTGAGCCATTGTGTCTTTAATAATGAACCATTGCACCTCCTCATTTAATCAACATTAATGGTGACATTTACTATTTATTAATGTTTTAATTTAATTTCAAAAGACTTCAAAACCCTTATAATTAGTTTTATAATTTTATTCATTCACAAATTATTTTCTTGTTTCTGGATTCGAATTATGCAGATAGGTGCTCCCTTCAATCCAGTTTCCTTGTGACCATGGGCTCGACATCACATGATTATCCACTTTAAAAGTTGTTCCTTTATCTCTTTCTATTTCCGCTCTTATTCTTCTACATAGGACCTCATTCAAATGTTTGCGAGCTTACTTACTTCTAGGACCTTGGCACCCTTAATCAACTCCTTCACCTTAACATGAGACCGGTACTGGAACTAAGTGCTGCTGAGTTCGACCCTTGGTCTATCCTTTCATTCTTCCAGAGTAATACCTCCCAAAGTAAACTTCATCGAATAAATTACATTATCTCCACTAGTAGATCAGACGGTTGAGATTTAATCTCCCGTTGAATGAAAAATCCTGTCTTATCTTGAGGATTAAACTAAATAAATGATCATGACTTAATATCTCATTGAATGGATGTTCCATAATGACTTTGGAATTCTAGGATGTTTGTTGTTTAAAATCTTCCAACTCTTCCAGATTTTGACCTGTCGAGGTAGTCATAAAGTGTACGCGACAGTTTCTACTAGTTGATAGTACCCGTTACGATATCCTTCCACTGTACTCGATTGGATGGTCGAGAAAGATCCTGGAGGATATTATATCAATGACCAAAATTATTTCACAATTTTGGCCTTCATTATTTCTAATCGACTCAATTTTCTTTAAGTCTCGAGGGTTAACTCCAAATGACCATGATCAATGGCTATGATTTAATATTTGTGAAATTGACAAATGTGACTTAATCTCCCTTTTCACCATGTTTCCCATTGATATGATGGTCTAGAAATATCACAAAGGATCTTAGATCAATGGTATTCGATGTTTTGGTACTGCGAGACTTCAAGATATTACAACTCTAACATTATTCAACTCCCCAGAGTTATACTTTCCGAAGTGCTTACACTATCTTTCCACTAGATCTAATGACTCACATTACTCCTGAATTTTTCCCTTGATCTAATGGTTTGTGGGATTTTGAGTCTTCCACACTTCATATCTTCATTACTTTTCCTTATATTCAATAGTCACCGAAGTGGTGAAATCACCAAAATCTGATTGGCTTTGATATGCAGTTGAGGATTATCTCTCCCGATCTGACGGTTGGGAGTTATTTCTTCCAACCTATGGCTCCACCTCGATATGATGCTCTGGAATTAATCTTCCTATAGATCACTAGTTTCTATGTATTTACACCCTGGTTTTGGATATCTCTCCAAGTTATCTTTCTACTTCTTTCATATAAGTGATTGTATTCACATAGTAATTCAGTTATATTTTCCATTGTCTCACTATCCCAATATTATCCAATGTTGTCTATCTTGGGTTTCTCTTCAGTCCCAATATTGACTTTCTTAATCCTCATTGGTGAAGTAATTTCTTATGATTGTATGATTGTAATTTATCCTTCCCCTTCTATTATTTGTATGTCACGCGGGTTGTCTTCTACTTGTTCATCCTCTGCAACCTAATAGCAGTAAACTAACTGTTCAATTGTTTATTTTATGTAGTCTTTGTCTATTGTCATTGTATCTACCCCATATTCTTCAAATATCTTCCTTTTCATCCTCTATATTTCCAGATCCACCCATGGATTCTCACTTTCAAATGCAAAGGTATTAATAAAGTTTTGATGCATTGTGCACCAACTCACAACTTCTCTACACAGTTCCTACTCTTTGTACCAGTTGCTAGATATTTCTTCCAATGTATGAAAAACGTAATGCATCCATTCCCGTGCTGGTACCAATATCTATTTAGTGACACAATCATTTATATGATGTCTTGTGTTCCATCTTCCATCATACTTATGTAAATGTTTATCATGTTGAGTCCTACCAAATATTATGTGCATCAGTCCCTTACACTGATACTATTCTTGGATTACCTCCTTATGCACACCCCACCATCATGTAGGTGTGTCCCTTAGTTCTATATCCAACACTAGTAATATATGAGTATCAAAAAATTCTAATTCACACTTTGTCAAAAAGTTTTCTAAATTGCCCTCTTCAGTAAATGTGGGAAACTTTCTTACTTATGTCCCAACCCATATTACTATGTGTGTAACTCTGGAACACCTCCTAGTAGAGACTTCATGGAATCTTTGTTGTCAGTTTTCTACTCCATTATCTGAATCTAACATAATGTAATTGATACTCCTCCAACTGAGAACTCCATCTAAAGTTGGATTCAAAAAGTCTTCCTCTCGCACAATAGTTGTATACATCTCGTTGACATCATCCTCTATAATACTTTGAGGAACATGTTCTACATACATTTTTCAATCTAAGGTTTCTAAAGGTGATACTACCCTCAAGTTCCCAGCTTCAAATATCATCTTTCTATTCTTGAAGTTAATTATGGCCTGATTGTCAAAGGCCCAATCAATTCCCAATAGTGATGGAAATGGTATAGACTCATCCACCATATCCATTACTTCAAAATATATTGTGGTGTGCACATCATCTAAATCTATTGTTGTATTCTTCAATATACCTATGGGAATCACTCTCTAGTGGTTTTCTAACTTCAATTCGATATTGGAATACCCTAGTGTAGGTTCTCTGATTGCTTCCCAAGTCTTCTTTGGAAAAAGGTTGACATCTAATCCTATGTCTAGGATAATATTTCCCATATTAAAGTCTCTTGTAGTTGCATTCAATCTGAATTCTCTACTAGTTATTTTCTTTCTATGGACTTGATTAATATTCTTGGAAATTATTTAAGTTACTTACTTTCTTTTTTTTCTCTCTTTTGTAAGTATGATCCAAAGACTGGAGCATATAAAAAATAGGATTATCAAACCTCTACACGGTATTTTATCTGTATGCTTCATTCTCCTTCAGGAATTCCTTCTTTGCTTCCTTGAAAGTTTTCTTCTCCTTCTTTGCATCAAACAACTATTCTGGCTGAGTGTTCTTCTGAATCCAACACCGAGATACATTATTCTGATCATGTGCATCTGATCATGTCTTCACTCCTCCTCTAGTCACTATATTGATGTTCCTCCCAGGATCCCTTATTTCTACAGTAATGCACTCAGCATTTTGGCTATTTAGATTTCTCTTCTCCTAGATATTTGTCATTAATTTCAGGCACTCTTCTGCCACGTGATCTTTTGCATGAAAGTACATACATGTTGTTGGTTGAGGAAAATATATGGAATAGTGTCTTTGTTTTTGAAAATTATGTTAGATAATAGGCACTCTGCCTCTTCCCATTCCTCCTCTTCCTTTTCCTATGAATCCTCCTATGTTCCCCTGTGGATCCATTTTTTGTTGATGATAATGTGGTGTCTAATTATACTGCGAGGGTTGTTGAAACTATGGCGCTGCTTGAAATTTGTTTGCATTGAAAAACTTAGGTGTAGTCTATGCTTCCATCAACTCAACCTTCATCCTGTATGCATATGAGGTTCTTTCCTTCATTAATTATAAAGTTCTACAATTTTTGTCTTCATGGCCCACTGGTTTACAAAAGTTACAGAAAGAACTCTTCAGTTATGTCTTGTACTTATGTATCATAGGGTAGTGATAAGGATCATGACCATGTGTCTTGCATATTTCACACCAAGTCCCTCCCATAAGAAATGTCAGACACTCATTCTTGTGATGTCCCTCTGATTTTCACATAGTACACCATACTGCTTCTCTTTTCTTCCTGTTCTTATTTTGGTTTAATTTGACTATCAAGTTGTTTAGGTTTTCCTTTAGGTCTTTCTTCAGCTCTTCTATAGCTGGATCTGTTTTCTTATACTGATTCTCCTCTAAATGCATTGCTTCTTGTCGTGCCACTTTCTCGTTTTGAAATTTTTGTTGTCTCAATGGATATTTGAAATGTGGTAAAAGATAATTTATAAATAATTGTTTGTGTTGCATGTCATAAATGGCATACTCTAGTTTACCTTTCAATGTCTTGAACTTCTAATCAATGTCCTATACAAATTCTCCCAGTTTTTGTCTAAACTCAATCATCTCATTCATAAATTTGTTCTCTAAATTTGTCCTCTGAAACTCCCTGATTAGTTCCTTCTTGATCTGTTCCACTATTCCTGGCACACCCTGTGGAGTTTTTACTGTCAGGCTCATGTACCAATCCAGTGCGTGGTTTCTGAATGTTATTTCTAACTGCGCTACTTTTTCTTCCTAGTCAGTGACTTTTCTCGCTTCCCATATTCGCTCACACATGAATAGGTGCTTCTTTGGGTGTTCTGATCCATCCCCATGAAACTATGGTGATATTATCGTTGGATCTACACCTTCCATTGTCGAATGTTCTATACCTTCACCGTACGATACTACTATATGTGTATTTTTGTTTGGACTTGAGCTCCCACTGGTGTTGCTATTGGTACTTCCACTTGTACCACTACCTTTAATGCTATTGGTAATTACACTTGTACCCTCAGTTCTAGTATGATCTCCTAGATTCTTTTGATCGTCAGTCACTGGTTCTATAAAACACTCTTTCTTTGTTGATGTCTTAATCGTACATGGGGTTGTAGGTTCTACATTGATTCATATCTAGATAGGGGTATCTTCTTCCTCATTAGATATCGCTCCTCTAGTATTTATTTCATATTTTGCGTGTAATATTTACTCAATATGCTCCATAGCACATAGATCCTCTACCTCTTCTTCATCACTCTCCAAGCCTTCTATCTTGACTAATTATATTTTTTTCCTATTGAGCTTATACTGGTAGGGTCTTCCACTGCATGTCATCCCCTCCTTCTACATAATTTCCTAGATCTCCTCTTGATCCGTCATAATGGGATATTTCTTGTTAYTATGATATTCTCTATCCATTTCCCCCTCCATCTCAGACCTTCCTCAGGYTTCTCGTAACTCCTCCATGCATGCAGGGTAGTTTAGYTATCTGATTCCATAGTTAATACCAACTTATCATGAAATAATATCTTTATTGAAGTGTACAATGATCTGATGTACCCTCCCCTTGGATCCTTAAGAAAATCCTACTCTGCTACACTATAATAATTTTATGTATCTACTACAAACTCAGTGATATACCCCACTACAACTCTATCTAGCAAGAAATCTATTGCACATGTGAATGTTTTATTTACCCTTTTCAACCGTACGATACCTTCTTCCGTCCACTCCATTGATCTAACTCTATTTGTTGGATGGGTATCGTTCAACCATGTTATCCACTCCTATAATAGCATGCGAAAATCACTAAAGAAACTCTTGTGTATTTCACTAAATATGTTTCTCTCCAAATACTATCTTGGCTTAAACCTAGAGATTCTATTATCTTTATGGGAAAACTCTAGTTACTGAATTGTCAACCATCTTTCAATACCCTCTTTCATGGTGTTCCAACATAAAAAAAATCCCTTTATTAAGTGCTAACGCTATACTATGTGATACATCCCTCCCGATCTAATCTTCTCAGTTCCAATCGAAAATAGAACCATTGTTGGGTTTACTTTGGGCTGGCCCAGGTTATAACTACAATATTACCAGCAAAACCTTCTACCATCGGCCCTTTTGGATACCATAAGGAAACAAAACACACAGAGTGCACTTCACAGTCTCACCCGAGATGGCTTTTATGGGTGACTATAGCACTTGGATGTTTGTAGCCTGGGGATAGGATGTGTTTCTCTCAGAGGCATTTAACCTACTCATTGTCAACCTTCAAACCCTCACTAGATATCACTCCAGAACATTGTCACAACTATTATAATAGGACTTCATTAACCATCATAATCACATGTGTTCAATGAAAATCATTTATCTACTGTAACACGATATTCCAATATAAACCCTAGATATAACATTCTATTATTTAGTGTTATTTTGCATATTCCATTAGCTTATTCATACTTTGAATTGTTCATTCCTTTATCACATAACATATGCATCATAAAATTAATTAAAAAAAATACAATTATGGACACTGCATACATTCACATAAAACAAATATATATTGTGGTTCGCCCCCCCTGGGGATATATCAAAAAGAATTTTTTGCTTTTTCTCTTTATTCATGTTTCTACAAAATCTACTGCTCCACACTATACATTTATCCCTCTATTACACACGATCTCCATAGATCACAACTGTTATCACAACAATGCGAAATTTTCACTCATCCACTATCACAATATATAAAAAAGGTTAACTCACTACTCACCACCAACAACAAAAAGGACAACAACAACAACAACCCTCTCATTGTCCTAATACATTCTACTTATACAAAAATCGGACAAAGCCCTTACAAAAACCCTAATCGTAAGAGGATTTGATTTGTCCACTTTCTCCTTGACTTAATCTTAGCTGGTCCTTAATCCAACCATCGCTCCAAGTATGTGTGTGTCCACTTTTCAACTGCTCTGCAACAGTTTATCCACTTTGTAACTACTTTTCTCGGTGTTGATTTTTCCTCCTTTTCTGGCACCACTTTTCCTTTATTCCCAACGTGCTCCCCTTTTTTTCGGTGCTACTTTAATTCCTTAAAAAAATATTCAATTTTTCCCAAAATTGGCCTGCACGAACAAAACTATACCCATATCCTTCTATAATAATCATAAATGAATGACACATAATATGAATCCTTAGAAATCAAAGGAACTTTTTTTTTTTTAAATCAACAAGAAAACTACATTATTCCTGTGTATAATGCACAAGAAAAGGAGATGTTGTTGTTTTGCCAAGAGGAAACCATAACAACTAATTCACCAAACGATCTTATCCTTGACTAAAGGCTATATGGTTGGGGTACCGATCTCCCAAAAAGGAAACCAGACCAGACCTATCCAAACCTAGTTTTACATTTTCTTTCAAGAGAGTAAACATATAACAAAAGATTAAACTAAACCAATTACATTTACTTTCAACTACAGGCTAACATTGATAACAAAACAAGACTAACCAACTACAGGCTGAAATTTTTCCTACTAAATCCTGGCTTAGTTGCCTGTAATTGTAAAAATAAGGAAATTGGTAAGACTTCATAGCTATAGAAAGTGGTAATACTTCATAGCTAGAGAACCTGGGGATGTTCCATTGACCTGCATGTCTGATATTTACTGTCCTCTTTGGGGGATGTTATCCTGGTCATGCAAATTTGGACTGGCATGCCAATGCCATTTGTTGGTGTTATGTCATAGTGATGGATAAACCTCAGGTACAAGTGAAACTAGTATGCGAGCCTCTCCAATTTGCTCTGTTTGTTTTTTTCTATGTCCACCAACATTTTGAACATGGTCTCCAACCTGTCCACCCTGCATTGTATGTCTTCCAACAAGGGATTCATCTCTAACTGTTCCTTCTTGCGTACCTCATGTATTTTCCCTTTTACCTTGCTAATTAGAATTTTGGTGTTCCATGCCATCTCTAGTGTTTTGTGGAAGAGTGTCTCCATAATGTGGGTAGCCCCCATGTCTTTAATCCAATCCACTTCCTGGGATATAGTCTCCATCTCCTTTCTTCCTTGTTCCTCTTTAATCGCCTCCTCCCATCTTTCTACTGCTTGTTTCACCTTTCGTGGGACTGAATATTGGTACATCCTCACTGCTTTACTTGCAACATTCTTGATTCCTCGATATTTTCCTCGACATTTCTGGCTTTCCCTCCTCAATGTGTTTGCCTTTCCTCATGGTGTGTTTTAAGCGCGCCATGATCCAGATTATTTTCGGCACGAAATGAGCGCGGAGATATAATAAAGAATTGCAAAGAGATATTGTAGACATTCAATAATATAGCAGGAATGTATCATATATGCAACCATAAACATAGATATATAGTAATAAACGATTTCTATTAATAAAATAAATGTACAGAGACTATAAAAATACAGAGTGAAAGACTCTCTAGAATGGTGGTAGCTTATCTCTAAGAAGAGATGTGAGGACTACTCGCATTTGCCGGAAGATGATTACAATGAGGCTATGAAGGCCTTTTTACAATATAAAGGAATGCCAAAAACCCTATAAATCCAAAAACCTAACCCTAGGAGATGAAGCGCCAAAATTCATGTGGGCCCCGTTTTGGTAAGTTAGAACATCAACTTTCTGGGGTCATAACTTTTACATACGATCTTCGTTTTAGGTGTGTGATATCCCGTTGTAAAGGTATAATCGAGGAGATTAATTTTGGGGGACCAATCATGCCTTTGGATATCATTGATAAGATCAATCCCAAAAATCCTTCATTTAGGCCCTCAAAATGGCCCTGAAAGTTAAAAACTGCTAAAAATAGTAAATTGCCAAAATGCCATAAAACTATTTTGAGCCAGTTGGAAAAGGTGGGTGGCCACCAATATCCACCTGGATCAATCATCCCTCCTTAGGAAGAAATGGTGTCCATTACATTGAGTTCCCGGGGGAGAGGAAAAAGCATTTGTTGAATCTGAATCTTGGTGAGTTGCTTGCCTTGCTAGAGATGTCGTGTTGCTCAGTTTGTGGAATTCTATCATGAACCTGTGTTGTTCAACAAGTTGAGCTACATGAGAGGACAATGTGCATAAGGAATCTTTGCACTTTGTTACAAACTTTTTGACCTGCTTCTGTTGGATAGAAGGTGCCTGGGGAGAGGTTGTAGTGGTTGCAGTGTCCTTCTGTTCCCCCCTTCACCCAAATCTATGAATGAAAAAGGTGATCCCCCTCTTCAAAATCTGTTGGTTCTTCTGGTTGAATTGTTGTGGTCGCGATAATATCTATGGGGTCTACATAGATGATCTGTCTTTTATTAGTATTTTCATAATCATATTTTGAATCAGAGTTTGGCTCCTTGTCTTTGACCTTGACCACCAATGACTATTTTGAGCGACATTCATCGGTGTTGTGCTAGGGGATTTTGTGGAAATCGCACCATTTTATGGTGTCATTCTTTGACTTCTTGTGACCCTTCTTTTCTCATGGCTTGGACTGGTTTTTGAGAGACTATTTGTTAGGGCCATCTTTTTCATACTTTGATTGTTGTGGATTTGTAGACCTGAACTCTCATTTGTTCTTAAATTTCTTCTCGATTTTAACAACGTATCAATAAGAAACACTGAGTGATGAGATGTCCAAAAAATCCATTTCAGTTTGGATGTATCTGTGTAGAACCCCACAGTATTTCAGAACCAAATGTCGTTCAGAGTCTTTGATACCTAGTTTGGTACGCAAGGTATGGAAGGTATTGGTGAATTCTAGAACTGCTTGGCCCCTCTCTTTCTGTAGTGTGGTCCATCTCATGTACTAGTCCTCATAGTTTCAAACAGAGTAATATTGTTCCTTTACCGCATCAAAAAAAAAAATACCAAGTGGGCTCGACCCCATATATTCCAGAATCCTCTATGGAATTTTTCTTCCAGTAAGTTTCCCACCAATGCTTGACGTGGGGGAGATATTTAAGGAGTGCGAAGGTGATCTTTTCTCTGTTGAAAAAATTGTGAACAGAGAAATAACTTTCTAGCAGATTTAACCATTTTTCTAGGGCTTCTGCATATATCTGTCCTTCAAATATAGGAATATCAAAATTAACTTGTACCTTGAAAGGTGAGGTACCTCCAAAGTGGCCCTTTGATGAATATGCATCTATTTCTATCGACAAACATTGAAGGATGTGGGAAAAATTCTCCATCATTTCGTCCCTCTGTCGCGTGAGAGATTGCTCAAGCAACAGATAGATAGGATTGTCTGCTCCGTTGTTTTTATTTTATTCTGCCATTGAGGGTTTCTTGGGCGTGAGAGAGAAATCTTCCTCAAGAGAGAAAAGATCGAGACCCAACTTTATATACTCGGACCTCGTCAGGGACATGCACCGAAAAATGATCAAGAGAAACCCACTCTGATACCACTGATCCAGATTATTTTCAGCACGAAATGAGCACAGAGATATCATATATATTCAATAATATAACATGAATGTATCATATATTCAACCATAAACACCTATATATAGTAATACATGATTTCTATTAATGAAATAAATGTACAGATACTGTAAAAATACAGAGTGAAAGACACTGTAGAATGGTGACATCTTATCTCTGATAACAGATGTGACAGCTACTCACATTCGCAAGAAGATGATTACAATGAGGATTTGAAGGAATTTTTACAATAGAAAGGAATGCCAAAAACCCTATACATTCAAAAACCTAACCCTAGGAGATGAAGCACCAAAAGTCATGTAGGCCCCGTTTGGGTAAGTTAATACATCAACTTCCCGGGGTCATAACTTTTACATACGATCTACGTTTTAGGAGTGTTATATCCCATTGGAAAGGTATCATCGAGGATATTCATTTTCGGGGCTCAAACATGCCTTCATATATCATTGAGAAGATCAATCCCAAAAAACCTTCATTTAGGCCCTCAAAATGGCCCCAGAGGTTAAAAACTGCTAAAAATGGTAAATTGCCAAAATTTCCAGAAAACTGTTTTGAGCCAGTTGGAAAAGGTGGGTGGCCACCAATATCCACCTAGATCATGCCATGAACTTGTACCTACTTGGTGTTTTACAAATTTCTCTTTTCTATGATCTCTCACTGCCTTTCCATTTCTATAAGTTGATCTTGGGACTGTAAAAATTGTAGGGGATTAACTGCAACAAGTTATGGGCCTTTCTATGGTTCCTCTTCTTATAAAATTTTCTCCCCCGGGTGCTCGTACCTCCTAATAATTGCACCATGAGGTGAAGCATATGATTACACTCATGCATCAATGCTCTATTTCTTTCCATTATTCTCTCCTTACCTCTCAACTCATCGTAACCCTTCCTACCATATGTATTATCTACATTTCTGTATTCAAACCTTATCCCAAGAGCCAAGATTCGCATAGCCTTATCCTCCCTCATTCTTGTCCTTCTCTTCTCATGATTACCTTCCATATTTCCTGAGTTAGCTCTCGATCTGGCCTCTAAATACATACTCATGCTTTATACCACCACTTGCCATCCCTTCTCAATCCCTTTTACTCTCATAATGAGATATAAGGCCTAAGTGTTTGGATAGTCAGGCCTCGCCTAGGTCCCACACTGGGTCCGACTGCCCCATGTATGCCCCGATGTGAATATCATCTTTGAATATGGAACTATGATCGAGGTTTTCTAGGTATTCACATTATGATCTGAGTTGGCCACTCAGAATTCCACTCCACACCTGGTCCAATAGACTGTCCCCCATGGTTTCTCCCTCATTTTCTAGTCTGTCAGCCAAATCATTTGCAGATCTACGAATCCATCTAAATTATATCATGACTATGGTTTTCAAGTTCCTCAGGATCCGTTGTAGAGTATGTGTTAGACGCCAGTGTCTTATTACCTTACCAATTATGGTTCCACATTGTAGTTTTCTTGCTTGTTGATCATCAGAGTCGAGTCTCCCTTGACTATGACACTAGTAATGACTTTTCTAATCATAATATCTAGACCATGTTCTAATGATCTAAAATCAGTTGAGTTGTTTGTGGTTCTTCCAATGAAAACTGCATAGAGTCAGATAATGTTTCCCCCACTATCTCTAAACACTCCCCTCACTCCGTCCTTTCCAGGGTTTCCTTTGGAACTGCCATCAAAATTCAATTTCAAGAAGTTTGATTGAGGTGGGGACCAGGTGTTTCCATAATTGAGAATACATGGGACATAAGGGGTAGGTAAGTTACGACTCCAATATTTTAATTATAACCACAGAAGGATTCAAAGGTCTTGGGGGGACATTGTGTTTTTTTGGCATGTAAAGTTCCTGCTCTACATTGTTTCTCTTAATTGTGTTTTGATAGTCTCCACCATCTTTGAGGCCGGGTAACTTTCGTTCCTAAAGAGTCTACTTTTTCTTTCTTTCCAGAGCGCCCAGATGACCATTATAGGCGTTAACCCCAATCATTGGTTAACCACTTTATTTTTAGTTTATCGCTCCTTCCATTTCTTTAAATTAGCTCTAATGTCTCCACTTTACAAGCTAGACATGTAATCCATTGAGATGGATTCCCAAGGATTCTCGGGAATAGGAATATGGGTGTATAAGCCTTTCTTATTTATGGTTGGATTGGAAATGGCATATGAAGTGAAAGATATGATATATTTGTTGATGTCCTGTCAAAGTTTTGGCCAATAAAAATGTTTCTAAAGAATGATGATAGTTTTCTCTACACCAAAATGTCCTGCCACCCGACTGTAGTGGGATTCCCAAATCATATTTGCATGCTCTCTTGTAGGAACACGGATATGGCCTATGTAGCATAATATTATGCCTTGAATGTGAGAATTAGTAATAGTTGCACCTATACCCAAGAGCTGATATCTGGTGGTGAAGTCTGTATCTTGTTGATAAGTTTGGGGCCACTCAGATGCTTCATGTCCAAAGGAACGAAGCACAAAGGTGAGTGCAAACACAAGAGGATGACCGAGGTAGTCAATGACATGATTAGAGATACATGTCTTATACTTGATGTTGATATGGAACTGTTGCAGGTAGGTGGAACACTTATGATGGCGGTCATTCTGCAATTTCCCCTGTGTATGTATGAACTATAGAAGATTTTGATATTTGTGTATGATCATATATTTCCACAGAACATAATGTTTCCATTGAAAACATGCTTGTATAATGGATTGCATTTCCTTGTCATAGGTGGGGTATTTCCAGAAAGTATCAACGAGTGTCTCACTATGGTATGCCACCATATGCCCATGTTGAGTGAGAACTACACCCATAGTATAGTCAGATGCATCGGTCTCAATCACGAATGGTTGTTGTAGATCAGGAAAGGAGAGTACTGGAGTTGAGCACAAGTGATTCTTCAGATCATTGAATTCGCATTGATGCTCCTTCCCACACATTAACTTGACCCTACCACTTCCCTTGGTAACCTGTTTGAGGGACCATGCAATATGGGAGAATCCTGAAATGAACTGTCGGTAGAAGTTAGCTAGTCCCAAAAATATTTGAAGCTCGATCAGTGTGGTTGAGGCTGGCCAGTCACAGATGAATTGGATCTACATGTACCCCATTCTGATCAAAAATGTATCCCAAGTATTGGACCATGTTCATGCAAAAAGAGCATTTTTCCAAGTTGGCATAAAGCTTGTACTGCCACAGAGTGCTCAAAACCTATGGAATATGTCACATGTGCTCATCCCACATTCTACTGAATATGAGGATGTCATTCAAATATAATACCACAAAGGATATGGTGAAGGGTCCCAATACATCATCCAACAACCTCATGAAAGTGGTTGGTGCATTTGTTAATCCAAAGGGCATGACTAGCCATTCATAGAGATCTTATTTAGATTTGAAGGATGTCTTCCATACATCAGTTGGTTTGATGGGAACCTAGTGGTAGCCACACTTTATGTCAATCTTTTTGAAGAGCGTTTCCCCCTTGAGTTGGTCAAGAAGTTCATCAATCTTGGGAATGGGGTAGCGATTCCTGACTGTGATTTTGTTTAAGGATCTGTAGTAAATGCAGAGTTGCCAAGTCCTGTCCTTCTCATGCACCAATACAATTGAGCTTCCACAAGGGGAGGACCTAGGTATGATGTGCCCCTTTTGGATAAGGTCTCAGATCTGACAACTGATTTTGTCATTATCCATCAGTGAGCGCCGATAGACTAGTCCATTAGGTAGAGGTGCATCGAGGGTCAGATCAATTGGATGCTTGACTTGGAAGTGTGTTGGTACCCATGTAGGTGAGGCAAATATTTCTCTATATTCTTCCACAATCCCATCCACTTGATTCTGATGTAAAAAGAGGCAATGTGTAGAGGCCATGGATGTGGTAGTGACCTTCTAGTTACTGTGAGCATGGATCACAAAGAAGAATAACTTCCTGGTCTATGAAATGACTTTACTGCATTTCTCAGAAGAGATTAAAGAAATAACAATGGGTGGCACTACCTCTAGGATCTTGTACAATTGTCTACCCAAAGTAAAAATAAAATTGCAGGGTCTAGACTCATACACAACATGATGCTTCCAAAAATATGGTTTTCCTAAAAGAACATCACAAAATTCAAGGGGAGAAATATCACACAATACCTCATCTTTGAAAGGCTTGATGTCGTAAGGTAGACAACACTATTGGCTGACACATAGATCTCTTCCTTGGCGAAGCCAACCAATGGTGTAGGGATGCAAGTGTGGTGCCATTGGCAGGTCCAACCACTTGATGACCTCTCTTTAAATTAGATTCTTTTTACTACCACTGTCAACAATGAAATGAATCGAAGCCCCCTTGACCCACATCTACGAGTGAAAGAGGTGTTCCCCTTCCTTTAGTTATTCTGGTTCAATTGGCCGGACTTTGGTTGTAGCGACAATGGCATTGGGTTTAATATTGATGATCTGCTTCCCTCCTTCAAGATTTGAATCAAAATCAAAATCAACCTCTGACTCAAAATCCTTCAACTCATCCATGATGGACTTTTTAGAGCGACATTCTTCGGTGTTGTGCCAAGGAATTTTATGGTACTCACACCATTTTCCCATGTCCTTATTCATCTTCTCATTGGCCTTCCTGTGTTGCATCTTCTGTTAGTTGTCCTAAGGGTGTCCATATCGACTTGGTCCCTTACTGTTGGGCTGGAGCTTCCTTTTCCCTGCTCTGCTATGAGGTGTTTGCAGATCCAATCTCTCATCGTTTCTACTTAAATTTCTGCTCAATCTTGACAACGTATCTATAAGTTGTTCCCAATGAGGTGATTTCGAGGAACTCCATTTATTTTTGAATGTATCTATGCAAGCAATCATGTTATTTGAGCACAATATGATTCTTAGAGTCTTTGATACCCAATTTGGTGCATAGGTATGGAAATTATTTCTGAAATATGGTATTGTCTAGTCCCTTTCTTGACGTAGGGTGGTCCATGTGGTGCACTAGTTCTCATAGCTTCCAACAGGGCAGTATTGTTCTTTAATGGCATCCTGGAAGGAATCCCATGTAGGGGCCACTACAAACATTTTAGATTCCTCCACTACCCTTTTCTTGGAGTAAGTATACCACTAGTCTTTAACATGGGGAAAGACCTTGAGGAGTCAAAAATTGATATTTTCCCTATCAGAAAAATTGTGGATCAAAAAATATCCTTCGAGAAGATTCAATCATTTATCTACAACATCAACATATATTAGTCCTTCAAGTAATGGAATATCAAAATTTACATGTACCTTGAAGGGGGCTGCATGGCCTCTTTAAGAAGATGCTTCTCATGTGGGAAATCATCGAAGGATCTACGTGGAGTTGTCCATCATTTCATTCCTTTGTTGCTTGAGGGCTTCCTCGGGCAACATTTTAATAGGATCTCCTGCTCAATCATATTTATTTTCATCCCCCACGGTTTTTTTTTGGGCTCGATGTGGCCGATCTTGTAATGGCTCGATTGGTTCGAGTCCAACTTCTTATACCCAGATCTTGTCGAAGACATGCATGAAGAAGAATAAATAAAGATAAGACTTCTCTGATACCACTGATCCGGATTTAGGAGAGGAACGGACTAATTAATAGACTGAATACAATAAACACAGAGACATAAAGAATAACACAAATATCCAATGAACAATATATTCTATTAAATAATGAAATAGGTTGAAACTGTAAAACTGCAAAACTAAAACACTTGCTTGAATGGTGGTAGCTATATTTGAGAAGAGATGTGGCTACTATGCTTATCCATATGATAAAAATGGATTAAAATGAGGATCATAAGGCCTTTTTGATATTACTCAAGAATTCTAAAACCCTAGAAATCCAAAAACCTAACCCTAGAAGGTGAAACGCCAAAATTCATGTGGGCCCTATGGGTAAGTTGGTGTAATTTGGTACCTCAACTTCCCAGGGTTGTAACGTTTTCATACGACCTCCATTTTAGGTGTGTTATAGATTTTTGGAAAGGTATTTCAGAGAGATACACATTCCACTATCAAACTCTAACTTCATTTACAATTGGACTATGGATATCCAAAAGAACAACATTTAGGGCCCCAAAATGGCCTTGGAAGTACAACAAGATGTGTTGACATGAAACATACAAAATAAGCTAGYTGGAWTAGGYGAGAGGCCACCCATATCCACCTGGAGGCTGTGTGSGGMTTCAGACAACTACAGAAGTGTAGAACCCACAATTACAAAACATTACAAAAGAATGTGATGAACAAAAATAGACACAATGAGCCAGTTGGAATAGGTGGGTGGCCACCAATATCCACCTRGATCATYGTCAAAGGCCCAATCCAGTCCRAGAAATGTTGGATATGACTGGGTACTATCCATGATATTAATGACCCCAAATTTGGCTACATTTCACAGTCCATCTATGTTAACATTTACTTCTACCAGTCTCCCTATCGATATTATATTATGTTTGTTTTCCAACCTCAACTAAATAGTTGACCAAAATAACTTGGTTTTCCCCATCATTTCCCACCTTTGTCTTGGAAGATCATTTACATCTGATCCTATTTCCAGGATGGCATTATCCATGCCATATTCTTCTACCTGTGCACTCAACTTGAATTCTCTGTTTGTCCTCTTCTTGTGCAATACTTGGTTCAATTCTCTATGTGTCATAGGTGCTTCTCTATATGGAGTGCACTAATCATTCTTCTCACATAGTGAGTTCATCATTGCTTCATCGTTCATCAACTCTAAAAATCTCTTTAGAAAATATTTCAAAGTATTTACCTTCACGACTGACCTTTCTGGAATGGTGCAATCATAGACTAATGACATATGATATACTAGTGGTACATTTGACATTGAGGCTATCCAGTCTAGTCCTAATATTTCCTTCCTATCTTTTTGATATGTCTCTTTCTCTTTCTGT
>JASDQU010103705.1:51131-64316 GCA_032191745.1 Picea mariana
AAAGGGGGCTCCTCGAGCGCTTCCCTCCATCCTCACCAACTCTCATTAATTACAATGAATTACATTGAATGGCTATCTAGTTCGAATCGGATCTAGATCTCAACCTTACAACCATTTGAGGCAACCTTTATCTAAAGACTGCGTACATGCACGTCTTTTGGCTCTTCGGCCTTACAACATTTAATACAATTTCAAAATTTGAAAAATGAGAGGGATGTGCCTCTCTCCTTCCATTGAATGTGCACTTTGATGTGTTGGATGGATGGCGCATAGATAGCTTGGATCGATGCTCCTGCATCGTTAGCAAAGTTTTTATCCCAAAAAACATTAATTAACATAGTTATTTTCAAATCAAAGAAGAAATGTGCATTAACATTGCAACATAATAATTATGAATAACATATAGATACCTCTAGAGAGATGGAATATGTGAACATATAAAAAGAGAAATAAACTCATCGCATTTGTTAGGTTTTCAAAATTGTCATTGAATGACACATTTGTAGTTAATCTTTTTTCTACATTTCCGATGTTAATATAATTGTGACCCATAACCCATAACTAATTGTTTTTATGTTATTCAAAATCAAAATTTGAATCTAAACATTGATGAGTTGCTGAAAATGTGACCATTTTTTTAAAATTTTATAGCATTTATCAATTTTCATAAGTAATGAATCATTTCAAAAAATTTCTTTTTTTAGAATATTCCTTGAATTATTATTTTAAAATAAATTTAAATCCTTTAAAAAAAATCTAAAAAAAATTAAAATTTTCTATATTCAATTTTAATGGTGGGTTAAATCCATTTTAAAAACTCATTTATACCATTAATGCAAAATCTTTCTTGTTGTAACATGTAAATGCATAACGATAACTTGGATTACCGTCTATTTTAATTTCAAACTCCTAATGCAACTCCCCCAAGTACCACATTCGGAGATCGAACAAGATCACATTGTAATTATACACGTCATTCATTTTTAAGCCTCCCAAAGGGCGATGTGGGGGCCCTATCTCCATATTACCAGGATCTTTACTTTCAAAGCGTTGTCATTATAACATCATCAAATTTTGAATATTTGGAACTCTAGGAGCTCTTTATTCATTCATCCCAACCCTAGGTAATGGGAAATGTCTAAGTTTATAGATTTTGGTTTTAAAAATATTTGAAAGAGTTAAATCGATAATTGAAAGATTGATCTTATTTAGTTATATGTAATGAGGTTGTAATTATTTTCAAACATCTCAAAATAATTAATAATAATAATAATAATAATATAAGTAAAATAGTAAAAAGTTTGTAATCACTAATAATGAAAAATAACAATTTAAGTAAAAAGGTAAAAAGTTTGTAACCATTAACAATACAAACTTAAAGTAAAATGACAATAAGTTTTTAAATCACTAATAATAAGAATTTAATAAAAATTTAAATAAAATAGTAAAAAATGTTTGAGTTAGTAATTTGTGTGTTACATCAATAAAAATTTAAATGTTGGTACTGAATAAATTTAAATTTAAATGTTATATAATTTGTGGTTGTAAATAAAAGTTGTTATTTCAATAAATGCTAAGCAATAGTAAAGAATAAATGTTGAGCAATAGTATATGATAAATGTTGATCATAAATAAAGAATGAATGTTGAGTAGTAGTAATTGGCTAATTAATTGTTGGTAGTTTCCATCATGTAAAATTAGAAAAGCATAAATGATTTATGATTTTTTATGTCTATTTATTTAATGTTTGGGTTAGAGCTTGTGAGAGCAGTTTTAACATGTTGTTATGCTATAGAAAATTCTCCAAAACCTTTATGTTATCAAATAGTCCTTCCTAAAGAATTGAGAATTTGTAATATATTGTAACCATTTGTCAATTTCTAATAATACATTAATTGTTCTTTGGAGTGTGGGCTTATACATTAAGTGTTCTTTGGAGTGTGGGTTTTTTCTCTTGAAAAGGTTTTACACAAGAAATTGTCTTACTTAATGGTTTTACTTTTCTATTTTGTTTCTCAATAGAAGTATGTTTTTTTTTTTTCTCTGCACATTTTTTTCTCATTGATTAATGAAAACATAACATTTTTCGCCTTTTCTTCCCTTTGTTTGGAATCAAAGATTGATCACTTTGGACCCAAGGCGTTAGGGACACATTTTTCAAATCTAATTCTAGTTTGAGTGGGTGCTTATGGAAAAGTAAATATTGTTCTATGGAAATGGTGAGCATGTCTAGATTAGAAACGAGAAGTTTAATGACATTAACTTTGAGCTATGGAAGCTCAAGATGAAGGATTTTATCATATATTGAGATCTACAAGATACCTTATTTGGAACCAAACCCACTGGTATGAAGGATAAAGCATGGGTAGAGTTAGAGAGAAACATGAGAAGACTTGTCAAGTTCTATTTTTTCATTTCAATGTTATTGATTTGTATGAAATTAAATCCATTGTTAATAAACTTTTTTCATGAGAAAACATGTTCACCTTGAGAATGGGTGATGGTGATTCTATAGCCAAGCATCTTAGTGCATTTAATATTATTGGGCCCAAATGATATTACATGGATGAGTAGGATCGTTGTATGAATATTTTTTGTTATCTGTTAAATGTTTTGGACAACATTGTAATGACTATTAGAAACAGTATATATACAATGGTTCTTGACGAGTTGATGGATTGTTTACTCTCAAAAAAGGTTAGGTGGAAATCTTCTGAATCAACTAATGAGTGATTGTTTTTCCATGGAAGGTTGAAAGGGAAAGGAAATAAGAGGTTAAAGGGAAAATAGAAATCCCATGGGTGAGTCAATAAATAAGTCTCCAAGAAAGTATAATCCAAAACGTTGGAACTATGGGAATCTTGAGAATTTCGAAAGAGACTAGAAGGAAGAGAAAAACAAGAATAAGAAGGAAAAGACCGATTCTTGTCATAATTATGAAAAAATATTCAGAAGAGGATGGAGGAGACACATTTTTCGTAGCTCTAGTAACTCATGTAGGCTAGAGTGAGTGGTTGATAGTCTTTGGAGCTTCTTGTAGTTTTTGAAAGATGGGGTCTAGAAAATTCCTCTGAATCTGCATGAGTGTAAATTTTGTGTCATGTTTAGGAAATTTGTTGGTTTCATAGTGTCCAAGTATGGGGTCATGGTTGATCCCTTTAAGATGGAATGGATATTTCGATTTCCTCCCCCATGTAATATTTTCGAATTCTAAAGTCTGTAAGGAAAGGAGCATTTTTTGCATCGATTAATAGCTAATTATTTTGACATCACAAAAGGATTCATGTGTATTTTGAATAATGGATTTCATTTTATATGGTATGAGTATGTTCAATGATCATTTGATGTCTTTAGAAAGGGCTCAATCTTTCCCCAATTATTGAGTCCACTAGATTATAGATAGTGCTTTGTTTTATATATGGTGACATATGAATCAACCATTGACATGAATTTGGTTTAGGAGGATTAATTGCATAAACAACATGTGGTATACAATTTAAATAAGTTGATTGTTGGGCCTAAGTTATGATACTCTTATGTTTAAATATTGGCCTTGGAAACAATACATGCTATCGAAAGACTTTGATATTATATCCTTTTTAAACACATGATAGTGATTGCAAATGTAAATCCCATGTAGCGTATATTCTCTTGAGGAATAATTAGAGGTAAATATTCTAATTGGATAGTAATATTGAAATAAATTGATTTAGAGTATGTACCTATGACAAATCGAAGAATATATATTTCTCATATAGATGATGTCAGAGTTACCAAGAGACTATTAGGATAAATTTTAAATTGAGCCATTACTTGATGAAAATTTACTCGTCATTGCCACTTTTGATTTGTGGTATAAAGATATCATGTTATATCTACAATTTTCACAATGCCCTTCTCACCTCTCTCATAGTGACTAATGGAAAATTCGACATCACATGAAGAGATACCTAATTATTGGTGACACTTTGTATCATGAATGGGATGACATTGGGTTACATTGATGTTTGAATCATGAGTAGGTAGAGAAGTTTATTAATTAATCACAATGGTAGATGTGGTAGTCAACTATTTGGGTTGGCCATTAATCAAAATATTTTTCATGCAATATTTTTTTTCCCTCTATTTTTAAGGATTTTCTTGCAGTAGTTAAGAAATAATATCCTTTTCAAGTGTACATAAAAAATATACATGAACATTTCGATCCTTTATTCCCTATTGGGGGTTGATTTATGACATTCCATCCAATTTTGATGAAATATTGTAAGTATATTATTGTGGTGGGTGGACTATTTGACAAAGGAGGATGAAGCTATGCATACATTTACAAATGACTATGAAATAATTTATCTATTCATATTCAATCATCTCATTTTTAGGTTTGGAGTTCTTTGAGAATTTTTCACTGAACATACCTCTCATTTTTTAATAAAATGATGACGAAGCTAGAAACGAAGTTGGGGTTCAAGAAAGAACACTCGTCCCCTTAATATCCTCACTTGAATGGACAAGTACAATTCATTAGTAAGGCTTTGCAAAATATTTCCCAAAGGATAATTAACAAGAGTAAAATTAATTGGCACTTAATAATGTTTTTCTTAGCTCTATGGGCATACTAAACTCCAGTCAAGACTACATTAGATTAAACTCCATTTCATGTTTTCCATGTACACGAGGATATATTATGAATTGAATATGAAATTCTCTCATTGAAATTAGCTTTTGAGCTATTTCATGACTCAACTTCTAAGGAAGAGCACCTTCATTACCTAGAATGGCTTTATGAACACTGTAGAGATGATGATACTATGAGTGAGGCTAAAACAAAAAATGTTAAGGATAAACATGACACGTATATCCATTCCCATGTTTTATATAAAGGAGTCCTAGTATTGAATTATCACCAAGATAAATATTCATTATAGTCAAGGAAGTTTAATCCTATGTGGAACAATCCTTATATTGTTATGTAAGTTGTTATTAAGGAATATTATGAGTTGGAAGATTGTGATGGGAAATAACCTTGTACATGTTAAATATAAGTAGCATTTTCTAATTCTTCTTCTTCTTCTTCTTTTATATTTGTTTTTATTCTTTTATCACTTATTATCATGCATTGAACTTCGTTGGAAAATTTCATTTGAATCTCCTATGTATATGGCATTTTTGGATGGTTCTATTTTCCATACTCAAATTGTTTCTTCAATAGGTTGGGTTATGTATTCTATCACAAGTAATCTTGTGAACTAAGGAGTGTTTTATCTTTCTCCTATGAGAAGTAACCGAAATAAAGTAGAGGTGCAAAATACAATTCCTAAGATAATAAATGAGAGTTGAATTCATAGAAAACAAGAAACAAATAGCTTCAAATGATAAATAGAAGACAAATGATAGAAATATAAAACTGTGACACAACTATTTCTTAGGGAAAACCCTTCTAGGATAAAAAACCCACTCTCTAAAGAAAACTCAATGTATTATTCAACAACTAAATAGTTACAATACATTACTGCATCTCTATGCTCTCAATAATAGTTTTAAGCAGTAGCGTAAGGATTTTGGAGAATATATTCCACAAAAGAGTAAGTTAAAACTCACATGTTTTTTCCTCCAACCCTAGCAATCAATAAATAGGTATAAAAAAAACACAAATGATTGATGGCATTCCAATTCTACATGCTAGAAATTGCCAGCAATTAATTGTACTATTATTGTTGATTGGAATTCATTGTGATCTAGTGATATTCATTTATTCCCTTCCACTAATTGGAATTTATTCCCTTCTATTTACTAGATATTTATTCACTACTACTGCTAAACAATAATTACTTATTCTACTATAGGATTGCAAGGTATATGATGCTCATCTCCCAACATTCTACCACTTATCATATACACTACAAATGTATAAGGTAGAATGCATCAAACTATGAACTAATTGCTAGGAGCCTTAAGGTCCACAAACTCAAAGAACCGCTTGAATTTACCCGTGTTCACTGGTTTCATCAATGGATTTACAACATTCTACAAAGTTTCAACTTTATCTAGTATCACCTTTCTATCATCTACCATGTCCCAAATGAAATGGTACTGGATATTTATATTATTTTCCTTCACATGAAAGGTCAATTTATTAGTAAATAAAGTGTCACTGTTACTATCACATTGAACTATAATAGCTTTTATACTTTTCTCTACTTCTGAACATATATTCATAAGCCAAATAGATTCCTTATAGGCATGGGTAGCTTCCATATATATTGCCTCTATAGTGGAAAAAATGTAGACAACATGTTTCATTCTCATCCCACTTACTGCTCCACCGAATAATTGAAACATGTATCCTCTTGTACATATCCTTCTATCTAAATCTCCCACTCAATAAAAATCCATGTAACCTTATATATCCACTAAGTGTGGGTCTCTTTAAACATCACCATGATATACAATGGAATATTCAAAAGTACCTCACAAATACCTAAGACCGACTTCACTGAAACCTAATGTTCTGGTCCAACATCAACCATGAATCAACTCAAGTCTCCCACAACTTGGGAAATATCTTATAGTATAGACCATAGCATATATAAAACTACTAACTACACTAGCATAAGGGGTAGAATTCATATCCTATGTGTCCATAGGTGTCGCGAGAAATTTCTCAATTGAATTAATCTTAGTTACCATAGAAATTATAACACTCAGTGGTCTACGATATTCCATGAGAAAAAATTTCAAACAAGTTTTACATCCATAATATACCTCAAGTAAAGGATTCTATTTTATCTATCACTCTAGGTCACAACTCCTAAGATATATTTTTTATCTCCCATTCCCTTCATATCAAATTGCACTAAAAGATTTGACTTCAAATAAAAAATAGCATTCTTATTGTTACCAAAAAATAAAATATCATATACATTTAGAGTGATAACATGGAAATTACCACCATCGTGTTTGTAATAAATATGGTCATCTGATTTGGATCTCAGAAATCAGAATCCCAATACAAATAATCAAATTTTTGGTGCCACATTCCGGGAGACTATTTCAGATCATATAAACATTGTAAATTTTCAAATCAACATTTTTTTACCTTTATTAGTGTAGTGCTCTTGATGTATCATATTGATCTCCTCCTTGAATCCACCATGGAAAAAAATTGTTTTCACATCAACCTATTCTATCTATAAAAAAAAATAGTTTCTACAAGTAATAGGGACCTAATAAATGTTAACTTAGTAAACGGGAAAATATCTCACCAAATTCTATCATCTCAACCTAGGAATTTCCTTTCACAACCAACATTGCCTTTTTATTTTCAACGTTTCCATGTAAATTGTTCTTGTTTTTGAACACCCATTTACAACCATTTTTTTTTCATCAAGAAACGGTATCAAGTCACATGTATCATTCTAAGTGTATATATTTCCTCATCCATGTACAATATCCAAGACACCCTATCTTCCATATTCATTCCATATTTCATAGTTCCAGGATCATTGGTGCTAACGAATAAAGAAAATGTAAATATACAATCAGACAGACTAGAATTATACTTGTTTGGTTTCCTTATTTTATAAGTGGATATCCTTAAAGTTTAAGGTGGATTTTTTTTCACCACTTCAAAACTTTCTAAACCCTCCTCTTCATCAAGTCCATCATGAACTTCTAGTCCATCTGTTGGTTCATCATTCTAACATAATCTTCAATGGTAGTTGAACCACTAACTTCTTCTTATCCTCTTCTAGCACACCACTATGCAATAATGATAAAGTTATTTAAAAATAACATTCCTGATATATAAATATTTTCCATCCATAGGATCATAAATATTGTACCCTTTCACACCAATGACACAACGAATGAAGATACCTTCCGTGTCCTTGTTATCCAACTTCAACCAGTTCTCCATAGGAACATGAGAAAATGTATCACATGTTTAAATATTCGCCAATACTAAGAGGGGGGGTGAAGTAGTATTTCTTCTTCTTGTAAAATTTTAGTCAATTATTAATTAACAAATTAATTAATCATAACAATTGATCAACAAGAATGTACTGAATACAAAAATAAAAAGTACAAGTTACAATTGCATGAGAGACACCAATATTTATTCTTATTCTAAGCACCAAATCAAGGATACACCAATTCCCCAAATTTAGAGAACCAACTCTAGGAAGCATCAACTCCATTTTTTCAAAGAACCAACTCCCTTGTTTTAAGAGCACCAACTCCCTTGTTTTCAGAGCACCAATTATAGAAAGAACCAACTCCCTTTTGAAACAAGTTTTAACTTGCAGAGGACTACAATCCTCCCAAGATCCTCCCTACCACCCTCACTGTATAAAATGTTTAAAATTTCTTTCTTGGACTTTGCTCCTGCTTTTGATCTTCTGATGTAGACTACAAAGACATTTTATTTCCACCACAGTTTCTGGTTTATATAGTATTTCAATAGGTATGAATTTGAACCATTGTGTCTTTACTAATGAACCATTGCACCTCCTCATTTAATCAACATTAATGGTGACATTTATTTTTTATTAATATTTTAATTTAATTTTAAAAGACTTCAAAACCCTTATAATTAGTTTTATAATTTTATTCATTCACAAATTATTTTCTTGTTTATGGATTTGAATTATGCAGATAGGTGCTTCCTTCAATCCAGTTTCCTTGTGACCATGGGCTCAACATCACATGATTATCCACTTTAAGAGTTGTTCCTTTAGCTCTTTCTATTTCCGCTCTTATTCTTCTACATAGGACCTCATTCAAATGTTTGTGAGCTTACTTACTTCTAGGACCTTGGCACCCTTAATAAACTCCTTCACCTTAACATGAGACCAGTACTGAAACCAAGTGCTGTTGAGTTTGACCCTCAATCTATCCTTTCATTCTTCCAGAGTAATACCTCCCAAAGTAAACTTCATCGAATAAATTACATTATCTCCACTAGTAGATCAGACGGTTGAGATTTAATCTCTCGTTGAATGAAAAATCCTGTCTTATCTTGAGGATTAAACTAAATCAATGATCATGAATTAATATCTCATTGAATGGATGTTCCATGATGACTTTGGGATTCTAGGATGTTTGTTGTTTAAAATCTTCCAACTCTTCCAGATTTTGACCTGTCGAAGTAGTCATAAAGTGTAGGCGATCAGTTTCTACTAGTTGATAGTACCCATTACGATATCCTTCCACTGTACTCGATTGGATGGTCGAGAAATATCCTGGAGGATCTTAGATCAATGACCAAAATTATTTCACAATCTTGGCCTTCATTATTTCTAATCGACTCAATTTTATTTAAGTCTCGAGGGTTAACTCCAAATGACCATGATCAATGGCTATGATTTAATATTTGTGAAATTGACGAATGTGACTTAATCTCCCTTTTCACCATGTTTCCCATTGATAGGATGGTCTAGAAATATCACAAAGGATCTTAGATCAATGGTCTTCGATGTTTTGGTACTGCGAGACTTCAAGATATTACAACTCTAACATTATTCAACTCCCCAGAGTTATACCTACCGAAGTGCTTACACTATCCTTCCACTACTTGATCTAATGACTCACATTACTCCTGAATTTTTCCCTTGATCTAACGGTTTGTGGGATTTCGAGTATTCCACACTTCATATCTTCATTACTTTTCCTTATATTCAATAGTCACTGAAGTGGTGAAATCACCAAAATCTGATTGGCTTTGATATGCAGTTGAGGATTATCTCTCCCGATCTGACGGTTGGGAGTTATTTCTTCCAACCTATGGCTCCACCTCGATATGATGGTCTGGAATTAATATTCCTATAGATCACTAGTTTCTATGGATTTACACCCTAGTTTTGGATATCTCTCCAAGTTATCTTTCTACTCCTTTCATATAAGTGATTGTATTCGCATAGTAATTCAGTTATATTTTCCATTGTCTCACTATCCCATTATTATCTAATGTTGTCTATATTGGGTTTCTCTTCAGTCCCAATATTGACTTTCTTAATCCTCATTGGTGAAGTAATATCTTATGATTGTAACTAAGGTCCTTCTAACCCTATTTATCCTTCCCCTTCTATTATTTGTATGTCACGTGGGTTGTCTTCTACTTGTTCATCCTCTACAACCTAATAGTAGTAAACTAATTGTTCAATTGTTTATTTTATGTAGTCTTTGTCTATTGTCATTGTATCTACCCCATATTCTTCAAATATCTTCCGTTTCATCCTCTATATTTCCAGATCCACCCATGGATTCTCACTTTCAAATGTAAAGGTATTAATAAAGTTTGGATGCATTGTGCACCAACTCACAACTTCTCTACACAGTTCCTACTCTTTGTACCAGTTGCTAGGTATTTATTCCAATGTATGAAAAACATAATGCATCCATTCCCCTGCTGGTACCAATATCTATTTAGTGACACAATCATTTATATGATGTCTTGTGTTCCCTCTTCCATCATACTTATGTAAAGGTTTATCATGTTGAGTCCTACCAAATATTATGTGCATCAGTCCCTTACACTGATACCATTCTTGGACTACCTCCTTATGCACACCCTACCATCATGTAAGTGTGTCCCTTAGTTCTATATCCAACACTAGTAATATATGAGTATCAAAAAATTCTGATTCACACTTTGTCAGGAAGTTTTCTAAATTGTCCTCTTCAATAAATGTGGGAAACTTTCTTACTTATGTCCCAACCCATATTACTACGTGTGTAACTCTGGAACACCTCCTAGTAGAGACTTCATGGAATCTTTGTTGTCAGTTTTCTACTCCATTATCTGAATCTGACATAATGTAATTGATACTCCTCCAACTCAGAACTCCATCTAAAGTTGGATTCAAAAAGTCTTCCTCTCGCGCAATAGTCGTATACAGCTCATTGACATCATCCTCTATAATACTTTGAGGAACATGTTCTACATACATTTTTCAATCTAAGGTATCTAAAGGTGATACTACCCTCAAGTTCCCAACTTCAAATATCATCTTTCTATTCTTGAAGTTAATTATGGCCTGATTTTCAAAGGCCCAATCAATTCCCAATAGTGATGGAAATGGTATAGACTCATCCACCATATCCATTACTTCAAAATATATTGTGGTGTGCACATCATCTAAATCTATTGTTGTATTCTTCAATATACCTATGGGAATCACTCTCTAATGGTTTTCTAACTTCAATTCGATATTGGAATACCCTAGTGTAGGTTCTCTGATTGCTTCCCAAGTATTCTTTGCAAAAAGGTTGACATCTAATCCTATGTCTAGGATAATATTTCCCATATTAAAGTCTCTTGTAGTTGCATTCAATCTGAATTCTCTACTAGTTAATTTCTTTCTATGGACTTGATTAATATTCTAGGAAATTATTTAAGTTACTTACTTTCTTTTTTTTTCTCTCCTTTGTAAGTATGATCCAAAGACTAGAGCATATAAAAAATAGGAGTATCAAACCTCTACACGGTATTTTATCTAGATGCTTCATTCTCCTTCAAGAATTCCTTCTTTGCTTCCTTGAAAGTTTTCTTCTCCTTCTTTGCATAAAACAACTATTCTGGCTGAGTGTTCTTCTGAATCCAACACTGAGATACGTTATTCTGATCATGTGCATCTGATCCTGTCTTCACTCCTCCTCTAGTCACTATATTGATGTTCCTCCCAGGATCCCTTATTTCTACAGTAATGCATTGAGCATTTTGGCTATTTAGATTTCTCTTCTCCTAGATATTTGTCATTAATTTCAGGCACTCTTCTGCCACGTGATCTTTTGCATGAAAGTACATACATGTTGTTGTTGGTTGAGGAAAATATATGGAATAGTGTCTTTGTTTTTGACAATTATGTTAGATAATAGGCACTCTGTCTCTTCCCATTCCTCCTCTTCCTTTGCCTATGAATCCTCCTATGTTCCCCTGTGGATCCATTTTTTGTTGATGATAGTGTCGTGTCTAATTATACTCCAAGGGTTGTTGAAACTATGGCGCTGCTTGAAATTTTTTTTCATTGAAAAACTTAGGTGTAGTCTATGCTTCCATCAACTCAACCTTCATTCTGTATGCATATGAGGTTCTTTCCTTCATTAATTATAAAGTTCTACAATTTTTGTCTTCATGGCCTACTGGTTTACAAAAGTTACAGAAAGAACTCTTCAGTTATGTCTTGTACTTATGTATCATAGGGTAGTGATAAGGATCATGACCATGTGTCTTGCATATTTCACACCAAGTACCTCCCATAAGAAATGTCAGACACTCATTCTTGTGATGTCCCTATGATTTTCACATAGTACACCATACTGCTTCTCTTTTCTCCATGTTCTTATTTTGGTTTAATTTGACTGTCAAGTTGTTCAGGTCTTCCTTTAGGTCTTCCTTCAGCTCTTCTATAGCTAGATCTATTTTCTTATACTGATTCTCCTCTAAATGCATTGCTTCTTGTCGTGCCACTTTCTAGTTTTGAAAAATTTGTTATCTCAATGGATATTTAAAATGTGGTAAAAGATAATTTATAAATAATTGTTTGTGTTGCATGTCATAAATGGCATACTTCAGTTTACCTTTCAATGTCTTGAACTTCTGATCAATGTCCTATACAAATTCTCCCAGTTTTTGTCTAAACTCAATCATCTCATTCATAAATTCATCCTCTGAATTTGTCCTCTGAAACTCCCTGATCATTTCCTTCTTGATCTCTTCCACTGTTCCTGGCGCACCCTGTGGAGTTTTTACTATCAGGTTCATGTACCAATCTAGTGCATGGTTTCTGAATGTTATTTCTAACTGCGCTACTTTTTCTTCCTCGTCAGTGACTTTTTTCGCTTCCCATATTCTCTCACACATGAATAGGTGCTTCTTTGGGTCTTCTGATCCATCCCCATGAAACTATGGTGATATTATCGTTGGATCTGCACCTTCCATTGTCGAATGTGCTATACCTGCACAGTACGATACTACTATCTGTGTATTTTTGTTTGGACTTGAGCTCTCACTGGTGTTGCTATTGGTACTTCCACTTGTACCAATGCTATTGGTAATTACACTTGTACTACCTTTAATGCTATTGGTAATTACACTTGTACCCTCAGTTCTAGTATGATCTCCTAGATTCTTTTGATCGTCAGTCACTGGTTCTATAAAACACTCTTTCTTTGTTGATGTCTTAATCG
>JASDQU010103705.1:102706-113393 GCA_032191745.1 Picea mariana
AAGATATGATATATTTGTTGATGTCCTGTCAAATTTTTGGCCAATAAAAATGTTTCTAAAGAATGACGATAGTTTTCTCTACACGAAAATATCCTGCCACCCGACTGTAGTGGGATTCCCAAATCATATTTGCATGCTCTCTTGTAGGAACACATATATGACCTATGTAGCATAAGATTCTGTCTTCAATGTGAGAATCAGTGATAGTTGCGCCTATACCCAAGAGTTGATATCTGGTGGTGAAGTCTGTATCTTGTTGATAAGGTTGGGGCCACTCAGATGCTTCATGTCCAGAGGAACGAAGCACAAAGGTGAGTGCAACCAAAAGAGGAAGACTGAGGTAGTCAATGACATGATTAGAGATACATTTCTTATACTTGATGTTGATATGGAACTGTTGCAGGTAGGTGGACCACTTATGATGGAGGTCGTTCTGCAATTTCCCCTGTGTATGTATGAACTGTAGAAGCTTTTGATTAGTGTGTATGATCATATATTTCCCCATAAAATAATGTTTCCATTGACAATAGGCTTTTATAATGGATTGCATTTCCTTTTCATAGGTGGGGTATTTCCAGAAAGTATCAACGAGTGTCTCACTATGGTATGCCACCATATGCCCATGTTGAGTGAGAACTACACCCATAGTATAGTCAGATGCATCAGTCTCAATCACGAATGGTTGTTGTAGATCAGGAAAGGAGAGTACTGGAGTTGAGCACAAGTGATGCTTCAGATCATTGAGTTCGCATTGATTCTCCTTCCCACACATTAACTTGACCCTACCACTTCCCTTGGTAACCTAGTTGAGGGACCATGCAATATGGGAGAATCCCAAAATGAACTGTCGGTAGAAGTTAGCTAGTCCCAAAAAGATTTGAAACTCGATCAGTGTGGTTGAGGTTGGCCAGTCACGGATGAATTGGATCTACATGTACCCCATGCTCATCAAAAATGTATCCCAAGTATTGGACCATGTTCATGCAAAAAGAGCATTTTCCAAGTTGGCATAAAGCTTGTGCTGCCACAGAGTGCTCAAAACCTGTGGAATATGTCGCATGTGCTCCTCCCACGTTCTATTGAATATGAGGATGTCATTCAAATATAATACCCCAAAGGAGATGGTGAAGGGTCCCAATACATCATCCAACAACCTCATGAAAGTGGTTGGTGCATTTGTTAGTCCAAAGGGCATGACTAGCCATTCATAGAGATCTTATTTAGATTTGAAGGATGTCTTCCATACATCAGTTGGTTTGATGGGAACCTGGTGGTAGCCACACTTTATGTCAATCTTTTTGAATAACGTTTCCCCCTTGAGTTGGTCAAGAAGGTCATCAATCCTGGGAATGGGGTAGCGGTTCCTAACTGTGATTTTGTTTAAGGATCTGTAGTAAATGCAGAGTTGCCAAGTCCTGTCCTTCTTATGCACCAATACAATTGAGCTTCCACAAGGGGAGGACCTTGGTATGATGTTCCCCTTTTGGATAAGGTCTTAGATCTGACAACTGATTTTGTCATTATCCATCAGTGAGCGCTGATAGACTAGTCCATTAGGTAGAGGTGCATCGGGGGTCAGATCAATTGGATGCTTGACTTGGAAGTGTGTTGGTACCCATGTAGGTGAGGAAAATATTTCTCTATATTCTTCCACAATCCCATCCACTTGATTCTGATGTAAAGAGAGGCAATGTGTAGAGTCCATGGATGTGGCAGTGACCTTCTGGTTACTGTGAGCATGGATCACAAAGAAGAATAACTTCCCGGTCTATGAAATGACTTTACTGCATTTCTCAGAAGAGATTAAAGAAATAGCAATAGGTGGCACTACCTCTGGGATCTTGTACAATTGTCTACCCAAAGTAAAAATAAAATTGCAGGGTCTAAACTCATACACAACATGATGCTTCCAAAAATATGGTTTTCCTAAAAGAACATCACAAAATTCAAGGGGAGAAATGTCACACAATACCTCATCTTTGAAAGGCTTGATGTCGTAAGGTAGACGACACTATTGGCTGACACATAGATCTCTTCCTTGGCGAAGCCAACCAATGGTGTAGGGATGCAAGTGTGGTACCATTGGTAGGTCCAACCAATTGATGACCTCTCTTTAAATTATATTCTTCTTACTACCGTTGTCAATAATAAAATGAATCGAAGCCCCCTTGACCCACATCTACGAGTGAAAGAGGTGTTCCCCTTCCTCTAGTTATTCTGGTTCGATTGGTCGGACTTCGGTTGTAGTGACAATGGCATTGGGTTTAACATTGATGATCTACTTCCCTCCTTCAAGATTGGAATCAGAATCAAAATCGACCTCTGACTCAGAATCCTTCAACTCAGCCATGATGGACTTTTTAGAGCGACATTCTTCGGTGTTGTGCCAAGGAATTTTATGGTACTCACACCATTTTCCCATGTCCTTATTCATCTTCTCATTGGCCTTCCTATGTTGCATCTTCCGTTAGTTGTCCTGAGGGTGTCCATATCGACTTGGTCCCTTACTATTGGGTTGGGGATTCCTTTTCCCTGCTTCTACTGTGAGGTGTTTGCAGATCCAAACTCTCATCGTTTCTACTTAAATTTCTGCTCAATCTTGACAACATATCTATAAGTTGTTCCCAATGAGGTGATTTCGAGGAACTCCATTTATTTTTGAATGTATCTATGCAAAAACTCATGTTATTTGAGCACAATATGATGCTTAGAGTCTTTGATACCCAATTTGGTGCATAGGAATGGAAATTATAGGTGAAATATGGTATCGTCTGGTCCCTTTCTTGACGTAGGGTGGTCCATGTGGTGCACTAGTTCTCATAGCTTCCAACAGGGTAGTATTGTTCTTTAATGGCATCCTAGAAGGCATCCCATGTAGGGGCCACTACAAACATTTTACACTCCTCGATGACCCTTTTCTCGGAGTAAGTATACCACTAGTCTTTAACATGGGGAAAGACCTTGAGGAGTCAAAAAGTGATATTTTCCCTATCGGAAAAATTGTGGATAAAAAAATATCCTTCGAGAAGATTCAATCATTTATCTACAACATTAGCATATATTAGTCCTTCAAGTCATGGAATATCAAAATTTACATGTACCTTGAAGRGGGTTGCATGGCCTCTTTAAGAAGATGCTTCTCATGTGGGAAATCGTCGAAGGATCTGCGTGGAGTTGTCCATCATTTCATTCCTTTGTTGCTTGAGGGCTTCCTCGAGCAACATTTTAATAGGATCTCCTTCTCAATCATATTTATTTTCATCCCCCACAGTTTGTTGTTGGGCTCGATGTGGCCGATATTGTAATGGATCGATTGGTTCGAGTCCAACTTCTTATACCCAGATCTTGTCGAAGATATGCACGAAGAAGAATAAATAAAGATAAGACATCTCTGATACCACTGATATGGATTTAGGAGAGGAACGAACTAATTAATAGACTGAATACAATAAACACAGAGATATAAATAATAACACAAATATCCAATGAACAATATATTCTATTAAATAATGAAATAGGTTGAAACTGTAAGACTGCAAAACTAAAACACTTGCTTGAATGGTGGCAGCTATATTTGAGAAGAGATGTGGCTACTATGCTTATCCATCTGATAAAAATGGATTACAATGAGGATCCTAAGGCCTTTTTGATATTACTCATGAATTCTAAAACCCTAGAAATCAAAAAACCTAACCCTAGAAGGTGAAACACCAAAATTCATGTGGGCCCTATGGGTAAGTTGGTGTAATTTGGTACCTCAACTTCCCAGGGCTGTAACGTTTTCATACGACCTCCATTTTAGGTGTGTTATAGCTTGTTGGAAAGGTATTTCAGAGAGATACACATTCCACCGTCAAACTCTAACTTCATTTACAATTGGACTATGGAGATCCAAAAAAATAACGTTTATGGCCCCAAAATGGCCTTGGAAGTACAACAAGATGTGTTGACATGAAACATACAAAATAAGCTAGTTGGATTAGGCGAGAGGCCACCCATATCCACCTGGAGGCTGTGTGCGGATTCAGACAACTACAGAAGTGTAGAACCCACAATTACAAAACATTACAAAAGAATGTGATGAACAAAAATAGACACAATGAGCCAGTTGGAATAGGTGGGTGGCCACCAATATCCACCTRGATCATYGTCAAAGGCCCAATCCAGTCCRAGAAATGTTGGATATGACTGGGTACTATCCATGATATTAATGACCCCAAATTTGGCTACATTTCACAGTCCATCTATGTTAACATTTACTTCTACCAGTCTCCCTATCGATATTATATTATGTTTGTTTTCCAACCTCAACTAAATAGTTGACCAAAATAACTTGGTTTTCCCCATGATTTCCCACCTTTGTCTTGGAAGATCATTTACATCTGATCCTATTTCCAAGATGGCATTATCCATGCCATATTCTTCTACCTGTGCACTCAACTTGAATTCTTTGTTTGTCCTCTTCTTGTGCAATACTTGGTTCAATTCTCTATGTGTCATAGGTTCTTCTCTATATGGAGTGCACTAAACATTCTTCTCACATAGTGAGTTCATCATTGCTTCATCATTCATCAACTCTAAAAAGCTCTTTAGAAAATATTTCAAAGTATTTACCTTCACAACTGACCTTTCTGGAATGGTGCAATCATAGACTAATGACATATGATATACTAGTGGTACATTTGACATTTAGGCTATCTAGTCTAGTCCTAATATTTCCTTCCTATCTTGTTGATATGTCTCTTTCTCTTTCTGTGGGTTAAATACTAGTGTACATTGAGCTTTTTTCCTTATCCATTGCTTGATCCCCTTTCATTTTTCCATCTCATCTTCTCCAATTCTCATTCCACCATGCATAATGACTGCTACTCTAGGCCAATCATCACACTCTTTGGCTACTATCATCTATATATTCTCATTCTGGTTCTGGTTTTTATTTTAGTTCCTTCTTTCCTTCCATTTCACTATTAGTTGAGGAAAATCCTTCTTCGCATGGTCCAATGCTCTACATTATATGCACGTCATGCAATGAATTGGGTAGTCTCTCTCTAAATGACCCAGTTGGTTTCAATTATAATAAATTATTGGTCCTCTACCTCCTATACCAAATAATCCTTGACTTCAACCTYTGACGAATCCTCCTCGTCCATTTGTTGTGAAATTTTCTTCTTGGATTCCCTAAGCATCTGAAGTGTTCTCTCTCATTAATTCTAATGTGTGACAATCTTTCTCATAATGTCCTACAGACTTGTGAAAATTAATGAACAAATTCCTCAACATACATTGGTACTTCTACAATAATGGACAACAAGTTGGATGATGTCCCCATATCTTGCATATTTCACAATATACCATTCCTCTTGCCAATGGGTTCAGTGCTCCTGTATCCACGTACTTTGAAAATGTTGGGAATTCTTCCTTATGCTGGCCTTATTTATTACATGTAATATGCCAAAATGTTTCACTCTTTTCCTTTACCTTTCTTATTTCGGATGATTGAACCCTTAGCACAACAAAATATGACTAAACCTATGCCATCCCTGTGCCATCTTCTAAAGGAGATTTTTCTAATTTCATCGTAATTCTTAATTCTTTTGGCTATGATGTGACCTTCTGATGCATCAAAGGAAAACAAGTTTGTGACAATAGACCTGCAATAAACCATTCTCTATGTTGTTAGTCAGGAATATGAAATGTTAGCCTACCCATCACATATTTAAATCTTTGATCACAATCCAAAACTATCTCATTATGTACTTTCTTAATTTCTTTCATCTCTGTGATATAATGTGACTCGGATTTCAGCTTCAAAAATTCCTTTAACAATGATTTTCCAATATTTGTTAATGTCCTTGATTGTCCTACTAGTGTAGTAGTATGATACTTCATGTACCATAGCAATGCACAACCTCTGAACATCATAGCTAACTATGTAATATACATTTACTGATCCTGGACATTCTTCACATTGCATATCGTATCGCATACGGATGAAGGAGCATCCTACTTCCAAAAAATTGTACATTTGGTAGAGACCTAGGGGTTCTTCATTTTCCTATGGAATTGATTCCGTAAAGGACTTCGATTGTAAATTTTATGTAATTTCCTAGGTTGCTAGACAATTCTAGAATGTGTGAGTGGATTATATTAATTAACTGTAATCAAATTCTCTTTGGAATAGATATCGATATAATTATTAGTATGTTGGGAGGTCTTAGTTTGAGTAGATATCATAAGTATGGAGAATCCTAAATGTTAGTCTTGTTAGAAGATATTTTGGATATGAGAGGATCCTTAGGGAGTTTTTGAGTAAATAGTGGATCTGAACCATAATTGTTTTTAGGATTATTTTGTATAAAATTGTAATCCTTAGAGGCATTCGGGGTTGGTTAGAAAAATAAAAAATCATACCAAGGGAGGATGGACAAGTAAAGGTATATTAAGCGAGGAGAGATAGAATACCTATTGTATGAGATTTAGGAGGCCTTGAAATCCCTAAGTAAGTTATGTGTACAGTGTGTATATTCAAGTAATAGAAATACTATGTTTAAAGTATTAAAGAGGAAGTCTCTATTTCATTGAATGAATATCTATGTCATAGGATTATCAGGAATATCTCTGTTAAAAGGCCTCTATGTATCTAAGAAATTGTGTGCTACAGGTCTAAGAATAATCGAGTCTTTAAAGGTTTTCATTGAGGTGATCATCATTCGCTATAAAGGATCGATGATCTTAACCAGTTGTGGGTGTAAAAGGTCAAGGAATAAGAACCTCATGGAATGAATGAATAACGTCATGGATATGATCATCGATCATTGTGAAGAATAGATTATCCTATCCATTTATAGGTAAATGATTATTAATATTCTAGAGGAGCTACAGGCATCATCCACTCTATCAATAACAATAATATTATCGATAATATTATTGTTATTGATAGATTTCTAGGTAGAAATGGACAAAAACAATAAAAATTTTTATCCAAGGAAACGACAACAAGTTTTCATCAAAGAGATTTACCAACCAAGGGATAGAATGGAAATTGAGATTAAAGAAATGAGGATGTTGATGGTGAAGATGTATCATAGAATACATTTAGTATAAATGACTATATACATCAGTAGAGAAAGTGGGGAATTGCAAAATCAAAGCTAGTGGGGCATTGCAGATTGCAAAAGCAAAGCTACTGGGGCATTGCAGATTCGAAAAGAAAAKCTAGTGGGGAATTTCCACATAAGATATGGAGGCCAGGAGTTTTGCAATAAAAAAAAAAAGGAAGTGGGACAAYGATGAAGCAAGAGAAGATATTCAACATAAAATTTGGGACCTTGGAGGAAACTAGAAGAATGGAGCAGTTGAAGGAATTCATGATCAAGATATCATGGAAAGTTTTTTTTCCTAAGGAGTTTGATGCAGAATAATCCTTCTTCAAAAACCATGTACATTTGGTAGAGACATATGGGTTATTCATTTTCCAAGGGAATTGGTTCACTAAAGGAGTTTGATTGTAAATTTTATGTAATTTCCTAAGTTGATAGATAATTCTAGAATGTGTGAGTGGATTATATTAAATAATTGTAATGAGATTTGACTTGGAACATATATCAAGAGAATTGTGAGTATGTTGGGAGGTCTTAGTGTGAGTAGATATCATAAGGATGAAGAATCCTTAATGTTATTCTTTTTAGAATATATTCTATCCACAAGATCCACAATATCTTCTAAAAATACACAAGATCCACAATATCAAAACCAATATTGGTTTCAAGATCCTTTTGTATACAATTGTAAGCCTTATAGGCACTCGGGGTTGGTCAGGAAATGATATAAATAGACCAAGGGAGGATGGACAAGTAAAGGTAGATCTGTCCAGGAGAGATAGAATAAATACTGGATGAGATCTAGGTATAAGATCCCTTGATATACTTATGTAAGTTATGTGTACAATATGTATATTTGAGTAATAGAAATACTCTATTTCGATTATTAAAGAGGAAGTATCTATTTCATTTAAAGAATATCTTTATCATAAGATTATTAGGATCRGTTTAGAAGTGTTAAAATGCATCTGTGTATATGAGGAATTGGGTGTTGTAGGTCTAAAAAGAACCGAGTCTTCAAAGGTTGTCATCGAGTTGATCATCGATCTCTATAAAGGATCGATGATCTTAATGAGTTGTAGGTGTAAAATTTTGAGGAACAAGAACCTCAAAGAATGAATGATGAACATCGTGGATGTGATCGTTGATAACTGTGAAGGATCAATGATCCAATCCATTTACATGTAAACAATTATTAATATTCTAGAGGAGCTACAGGCATCGTCCGATAAAAAACCTAGTTAAGATCTCATCGCCAGTTGAGGAATGTTAGTGATCGTTAGATATGGAACTATACTTAATGCAAGACATCATATTTTAATTAAGGAAATCCCACTCTAAACCAATAATCTACCCACTTCTTGATTAATTCTGGGCCATTGGATTATATCCAAGGACCAAGAATAATATTGATCATTGATCGTACTTAGAGGGGACAAGATGCAAGTTTGAGGTCTATTTCGCATGGTAGAAAAACATAGGGATTAATTTAGGATCAGGATGTGAAATGAACCTATCCATAAAAGGCCTTGAAACACGTCGGTATATTATTTATTTCACCCCCCCTTAGCATGAAGATTCAGGTCGGATATCAGCCCCACGATATACTTATCTCTCAGTCAAAGGATTAGGTCATGTGGAAGAAGTTCTTGAGTGGAGAAAAGGTTGTGAATCAATTCCTCTTACCATTAATATAGTCATTATGCTAGAGAACAAATGGGAAAGGAGGATTCGATCCAATGATGTGATYGAATACCTTAAGGAGAGAAAATGAGATTAATTATATAAGGTGGATTTTATAAAGGGCCTAGGTAAGTGAACCTRGTATACACATGACTCTAATCAAAGAAGGATCCTYGGATAGCCTTGTGTGAAGGCTTACAAAGAAGCCAAAAATTAGAGAGTTGCTTATATTGTGGGTATTGACCTTTAAAGTCATCACATACAAATAGATTCTTCTATGGGTCTTCCATCCCTACTCCCTTGAATTCAGGCATTCAGAATACATGATATATTGATGCCATTGTATTCTGTGTAGTAATTACCTTTGGTGATTCTAATTAACTCAGGTTCACTAAGATACTTTCACTATTCTTGCTACTATTCTGAATTCCTCCACTAACTACAATTCTTGTTTCCAAAGTTTTGGTTTCTGCATCAAATCTTGGTGATGCACACGGGGTCATTGGTTCGATGCAGATCTAATATGGAATTCATTCTTCCACTGGATTGCACTAAGGATCCTTTCATTTCTATTTCCTTTATCTATATGGTGTGATCTGAAGCACTACACTGGGGTATCTTTTCTCAAATACTATATCATTCTCTTCTCTCTTGGCCACAATCTCCTTCTCACTATACCTAAACCTTTTCCCATAGCGCAATAATCCAATATCTCCTTCTAAGTCACTATATTCTCCTCTCAAAATCCTTAGTCTATGCAATCCTTATTCATCCTTTTCATCTCTCTCAGATCATCCTCTGGTCATCCCCTAGTCCCCCTATGAGCACGAAGGTACCTAGCAATGAGATTCCATATTCCTGGCATTAATGTCGCACAAAAAAATCTTATCCATGTAGAAATGTGTTCAGAAATATTCAATGGAGACCCTTTAAAAATTACCTCTCTGCAACATTATAAGACTTGGTACAATCTATTGCAAACTATGTAATGTAACCTCCCAATACACTATTCAAMCAAAAATGAACTGCACAAGAAACTTTATTACTTAATGTATTCAACTATATGATCAATTCAAGGGTCCAATTTCTCAGAGCCTCAACTCGATATCTTCCAACATTATCAACTAGGATATCTAACCATTAAGTCAAAATTATCATAAACTCACCAAAGAAGATTTCATTAAGATTAGTAAATACATACCTTTTCAACCATTGTTCATAGTTTAGCCATGGGATTCTACTCTATTCTTTGGCAAAGACTTTTGATCTCTCCCTTATTCGACCTCCAAAACATTCCCCTCAATTACAGATCCTAGGTTCTGATAAGGAAACCATTTGTTGGCATGTAGTGGGAAGAACCAAGGTTAATCATCGATACACCAAAAAAACACTTAGATACTGACCCTTTTGACATCACCTACAAGCAAGTGAAGTATCACCCAAGGAATCTAGAGGGGATTTAGGAACCAAGGTTCTGAAATGATGAGGGGAAATCGGGCATTCAATATGTTCTTACTGTGTGCATCATTTCATAGATTAACAATTAATTTATCATGCAACATACTATGTGTGAAAAATTACTTTACTTGAAATTTAATCATTTACCAGGTACCTTGGTGCGAGACATTATAACATCATATATGAATAACACATTCAAATTACTAACATTACATCACTGTGCAATATCAATAACATAACCATTCTATGAAACATTCAACATATCACACACATAGAATCACATCAAGACATTAGTTTTAATGTGGTTCACCCCAATCTGCGCTACGTCCACAATGACTAACTTCTTATATTAGTCATTCATATTCTTCTTATAGTTGCACATTTTGCTTACAAAAATATGCAACAATAATCATGATTCAAACTTGTCTAACCATTTTATTGCAATG
>JASDQU010103705.1:122991-135463 GCA_032191745.1 Picea mariana
GGGGGGGTGAAAATTAAAACTGGTGATGTTTTGATAACTGAGGTGGCTCTGAACCAAATGATGAGGGGCTTAGAGGAATTGATGGCCTAATCGAACTGAGAGGTATTTGGATGCTACTGAAAAATACAATGGTCGCCAAGTAAGATCCACCACGGCATGTGATTATGCTGGCATCGAATGTCATGATGATCAATGAGATCTAAGTGCAATGCGAACTATCTATGTGTCATCTGAGGCCGCTCATTATCAATGGAATGAGGTCCAAGATACTGTTTCGTTTCTCAAAACTTGTTGGGTTGACATGAAAATTAATGCAACGATCAGAAGCAAATAGTTTCTAGATACTATAGTGATCAACATGGTCGCATAAACTGTAATGGTGCGAGGAAGGGGGTGATAATCATGAAGGACATATGGAATATACATGATTTGAAGATTGCCCTTGGTTGGGGGATGTTTATGGATGGAAACAACCATAATGTACTATCTGGTGTTAGGGGGGACAAACATATATGGGAAAAATGTGTTGAAGGGGTGAAACTGCAAAGGGATGTAGCATAGGCCAAAATACAGAGTGGTATGGGACACAAAGTTCTATCGGTGGCCAACTTATTGGCTTAGATAAAAATGTCTTGTAGAGTGTGGGAGAGTAATGAGATGCGCCAACCAAGGGTAATAGGGGTTGTGATGTGCCAAGGAAAAAACTACCATTGGGTGCGATGGAAAAAATATACTATACTTGATTGAAACGTAAAACATTCTTTTTACAATTACCAAATGAATAAAAAATGGGGTTGAAAGTATAGGTACAAAAATGGGTGCCCCAATGGAATATGGCTTGGCCGAGATGAGGCGCAAGTAGAGAAGGGTGGAGGGTGGGGGCTCCATTGGTAACTTTCTATATTAGGTATATGAATGGAGGGTGATGTTGCAAGTGAGCAAGTGATGGTGGATGGTATGGAAGGTTGATGGGAATGAGGAGGTGCATTAAATGTAACTAAGAACCCGAAGGTGGGAGTCCATTGGGAGGTGGTTTGCATGATGAGGAGGAAGAAATATGTGGTTATTTCTCTAGGATGTAACACTGTTATAACTCCCAATGTTAATGGTTAGAATAACATGAGTGTCAATATGCCAAGGGGTAGATAAATGTGGGACAACTCATGGGCAGGGGGGGGAGAGCTACTGGATGGCGGTACCATAAGGAAAATGGAGGTGATGGTATCATAGAGACGGGTGGGGAAACCTGAGGATGATTGTTTGGAGGAATGTTTGGGACATGAAATTGTGAGTAGAGGGTTGAATGGTATGCCAGTTAAAAATATATACCTGAATGAGGAAATAGATTCCTTAAATATCGGTGTGAGAAGGGGTCATAGGTGAAGACCTTCACATTCAAACCAAATACCCAATGTGAAACATATATGATAAAAATAAAACATGTGTATAACAACTGCATGAGAAGCAAATGTGGATCTAATGGTAGCTAGAAAATTCATCCATGAGAGAGAGGACTTCGTGGCTAGCACAGACATCGATGGCTTGATTGATAAAGGAGGTAGGGAAGTTTTCTTTGGGACAATCTTGGTTGAGGTCACAAAATTTGATGTAAAAGTGAATGGTGCCTGGTTTTTTATTGACCAAAACGGGGTTAGAAACCTAGGATGTGTATGCAATGGGGTATATGAAGCCATTTGTATAGATTTTTTCGATCTCATCTTTGATCGCCATGGATTTGGATCGATGAAGGGGGAGTTTCTTTTGGAAGAAAGGGGAAACTGTAACCCAAGTATCAATACGATGTTCAACAATGGTTGGCTGTAACACTAACATTTCAATGTATGACTAGGGAAACACATCTCGATATTCCTAAAATAAGGATTTGTATGCTATGATTTCCTCTAGGGCGCATGTTTCCCCCAATGTTATTTCTTCAACAACATTGGGTTTGAATGAAATGTCGATTTTGATGGTAGGTGATATATTGGTCATGTTATCTTCCTCAAACATGTTTTGGGTGGGAGTTGGATTTTTGAACCATTCTATATGGCTAGAAGAGATGAAATATTTTGCTTTGATGGTACATACATGGGCATCTGCGGGCAGGTGGTGTAAATGTGTTGAACTGCACATAATAGATATAGCTAAACAATGATACACACATTTTCATAGAGAATTGGAAAATGAAGAAGAAGGAGAGAAAGAATGGAAAGAATTCTCATTAACCATTATGAATAATGAATAATTTACACATGATATACTCTGTATAACTCAATGAGTTCGAATTGAGTTGAAACAAGTCACCATTGTGGTGGTCTAGAGTGATCTGGACACACACCGATAGTTATGGGAGTGAAATGCCACCTATTATAGTCTCTCAGGCAGTTGCGGGAGTGAATTGCCACCTAGTTGAGTTAACTAGTCAACCAGTCTTCAGTTAACTGACTGAACATAAAGTAGTGAGGAGTTAACTCAAGGAATCAAGGCTAATGCACCACTTTGGTGATGAAACCAAGGAAAGGTCTAATTATCATGGTGATGATCCCAATGTTGCATGGTGATGATCCCAATGCAACATCTAAACTCAAATCAACTAGTCAAACTGAAGTGTGAACTAAAAGAGAATATTCTCCATGTGGAATATTCTCTCCTAAAATATAGGAGATTGGATAGTGACTAATTATGACTAATAAACCAATGAAAAACCTTAAGAAAAAGAAATCCTAGGTGTGTGTGAAGTAACTCCAACATCCCCCCTGAACATCACTATGGTGAAAATAAATATTGGGTCCCGACAACAAGGCCATGTTAGGTACCCAAGTACAAAAGATAAATTGAAAATAATGTGAGGAAAGAGGGAAAACCTCATGGGAAACCCCGCCCCCCCCCTCAAGGTACAATATATGTAAAAAAGAAGAACTACAGTTGCTAGGCAATTGTTTCCTTCACTCCAAGACAACCTCATAGAGAATGGAATTCCTGCTCAGTGAAGGTCTTGGTGAAAATGTCTGTGGTCTGTTCTGCTGAAGGAAATAACTGTAAGTTGATGATCCCCTCATGTACCAAGTCCCGTATGTAGTGCATGTGGATCTCAATGTGCTTCGTCCACTGGCTCTGAACTGAATCTTTATAGAACTTTAGAGTGCTCTGGTTGTCACACTAGATGACGATCAACTGATGAAACAGAATGCCCAACTCAGTGAGAAAATGTTGTAGCCACATAGCCTGAATGGTTATGTTAAATACCTCTCTGTACTCTTCCTCAGTTGAAGATAGAGCAATGGAATCTTGATTCTTTCTCGAACAACAGATCGGCCCGAAACCAAGACTGAGTGAGTAAACAGATGTGGACTTGCGATCAAAGTTATCGCTAGCCCAGTCAGAATCAGTAAACCCAATGAGATCTAATGTAGAGTCTGTTGCATAATGAATCCAAAAGGTGATGGTGCCCTGTACGTAGAGAAGGATACACTTTGTATCTTTCCAATGTAGCTCATGCGACTCCTGCATGAACCTAGAAACTACGCCAACTGCATATGAGAGGTCTGGTCTGGAGTGTGTGAGAGACAACAAGATCCCCACTAGTTGTCTGTATAGTGTGCTATCAACTAGTGGAGTCTCCCTGCCATCCTCAAGTTTGACTCCTGATAGGAAAGGAGTCGGAGCAAGCTTGCAGTCTGTCATGTGAAATCTCTCAAGGAGATCTCATGCATACTTGGCTTGAGACAGTTTGATGCCTGATGCATCCTGACTGATCTCAAGTCCAAGGAAGAAGTGTAGAGGACCCATGTCTATCATCAAAAGACTTTCATGAAGAATCCTCTTGACTGCAGCAATCGATGAATTCGAGCAACCGATGATTAGCAAATCATCAACATACAGAACTAAAAGTAGAAGTGAATCAACCATCCTGAGCATGTATACATTCTAGTATAACTTACAATGTACAAAGTTCTATGACAACAGGTAGGAGTCCATCTTGGAATACCATGCCCTCGGAGCCTGCTTGATGCCATAAAGTGACTTCTTCAGTTGACAGACCAAAGATGAGTCCTGCATAAATCCCTGGAGCTGATCCATGTAGATATCCTTAGAGAGATTACCATGAATAAATGCATTCCTCACGTCCATCTGATGGAATTCCCATCCCTTAGCTACCACAATGGCAAGTGCCAATCATATGGAATCCATCTTCGCTACTGCAATGAAGGTCTCATCATAGTCAATACCATGAACTTGCTGAAAGCCTTTGGAAACAAGCCTGGCTTTGTATCTGCTAATGTGTCCATATGTCGTGCTCTTGGTGCTGTAGACCCATCTGCATCTAAAAAGTTTCCTCCCAGAAGGAAGGGGAACCAGATCCCAAGTCTGGTTCCTGAGGAGGGAGTTGTACTCCTCCTGCATGGCGGATTCCCGAAAGGGATTTCCAGTAGCCTCGCCATAAGACTGTGGATTTGAAGATTGAACCAAGAAAAGATGCCTAGAAGGGAATGGTTCAGTGGTAGTGAGTGCAATAGGAGGATCCTCGAAATCAAATTGAGTCCTCCTAGTATCGGTTGGATCACCTACGAGATCCCTTGCATCCTGAAGAGTAGTCTGTGCCCACTTGGGCCTCTGCTCTGGCTCTGCAACTGTATCTGGATGCTCTGACTCTACATCTAGCTGTACCGACTCTGAATCTTAATATGAATCCTCTGAATGCTCTGAATCATAACTCTCACTTGAAGAAGAGTCAGCATGTGCATGTTCATCATCTCAGACAGGTGTAAGAGTAAACGTGTCTACATGGGGCTATTGAGGCACATGCGAGACACTTTCCTCAAATTGGACACTACACTCAATGATGAGCCAGTTTGAGGAAAGATCAATAAGCCGATATCCCTTCACATCATTTGTTTATCCAACAAAAATGCACTCAGTGCTCTATGGATCAAGTGCCTTCCTTTTCTCAAAGGGAATGCGGGCCCATGCATGAGAACCAAAAATGCGAAAGTGGGTCACTTCCAGTTTGAGGCCGCTCCAAGCCTCATAGGGGGTCTTATGCTTGAAAGATCTATGGAGAGATCTGTTTTGGATGTATGTTGAAAAGTGAATTTCTTCAGCCCATAGTCTCTATGGTAGTGACTTTGCATGCAACATGAAAGATGCCATCTCCTTTAGAGATCGGTTTTTCTGCTCAACAACTCCATTTTTATGTGGAGTGTAGGGAACTCTATGATGCAACTGAATCCCTGCCTCATGTCAAAGATTGTGGATCTCATGATTCACATACTCTCCCCGGTTATCAATTCAGATGACTTTGATCTTCTTTCTGGACTGTGTCTCAACCAAAGCTTTGAAATCTTTGAGGTGTTGAAAGACCTCATATTTTTTCCTAAGAAAGTAGATCCACCTAAAATGTGAGAAATCATCAACAAAAATGAGAAGAAACCTCTCTTTTCTAATGGATGGATGTGGAAAAGGACCGATAAGGTCACTATGGATTAGATCTAAAGGTGCGGAAGCTCGTTGAGACTTTCCTTTGTCAAATTTCTCTTGAGGGAGTTTTCCAAAAACACATCCCTCACGTACTCCCTTGGAGGAATGTATGTCTGGTAGACCATCAAATAATATATGATTTATAAGTTGTTGCATGTATCTAAAACTAAAATTTCCAAACCTTTCATGCCATATCCTACTACTTTCATCATCATGAGTAAGTAGTAAAGCAGAATTAGGTTCAATGAATTCAGAAAATGTATACAATCTAGACTGATGATTTACCTCACTGGTAGAAACCCTGGAGTTGGTTTGCATGTCGCAGATGTCCACGGAATTTGGTGTGAATATGAATTTCTTTCCGGTTCCGAAATTCTTCATTTGATACATTGATAGAAGGTTGACATAAATCTTGGGAACATGCAACACATTCTCGAAGCTTCCGTTGGTGAGTTCAATCCTTCCTTTTTCGGTGACTTCGACAAAAGAGTTGTCCCCCATCAGAATAGGAGGACCTTGGCATGAATCCAAAGAAGAATAGAATGCTTCTAAGGCTTCCATGTGATGTGATGCTCCTGAATCTATGATCCAAGCATCGGGAGAGGATTTGATGGCAATCAATGCATGGCTAGAATTCCCTTTCTTGGAATTCAAATCTTTTGGCTTCTTCTTCTTTGCACCCTCGGGGATGCGATATCCAAGGTTGTTTTGTTGAAGTATCTGAGACATCAGATCTATTTTCTTTTTCATGCATGCAGATTCTGAATGGAATCCTTTGTGAYAGTACGTGCATTTCTCTCGTTTTCTTCCCTCTTCTCCTTTGGATCCGAAGGCATCGATGAAGGGTTTTGTGTACCCTTCCTTCTTTGTATGTGCATGAGATTTCCACTTATCCTTATTTTTAGATTTCTGATATTTGAGGATGCCATCATGCACAATGAGTGCATGTKCCCTTGGGCCTTTGATTGCACCCATGTTGATGAGCTTGGTTTGATCTTGTGTCAAGGATTCGATAAAGTCCTCAAGAGAAGGCATCTTCCAGGTGGCTCCAGAGGTGAATATGATAGTATGGAATGTGGATACRAATACAGAGAATTCAAGTCCAAGATTGGAGAGAATGGTGAGAACCATTTGTTTCTCCTCCTTCAATTTATCAACCCCGCAAGCTTTGAGTTGAGACATTAAATTCTTGAATTTTATAAAGAAATATTGGATATTCTCGAAGCTTTTTGGATCCAATGTGAGCAGCTCCACCTCCAGCATGTGTCCCTTCATATCATCCTATTTTCCAAATATCCCTTCCAAGATGTTCCAGGCTTCATTGGGAGTCTTACAAGAAGATATATGTAAAAGGAGATCGGGAGAAATAAGACTACAAATTGTTCCGAGTGCCTCATCCATGCGATTTAAGTACTTGGATTTTTCTATGGCTGATGTCGGTTTTGTATATGTATTCATGGTTAACCTATACAACCCTCTGGCTTAGATATGTATGGATATTTTCTCCTTCCATGCAAAATAGTTGTAAGGTGTAAGAATGAATTCTTTTTGGAATTCCATATTTCCGCTATCTTCAATCTTTTCTACCTGCGAAAAATTTTGGTGTAGCTTTTTCTTAGCAGTCCGTCGACTATAATATCATGTAAATGTGTTGAAATACACATAATAGATATATATAAACAATGATACACATATTTGTAGAGAGAATTGGAAAAATAAGATGAAGGAGAGAAAGAATGGAAAGAATTCTCATTAATCGTTATGAATAATGAATAATTTACACATGATATACTCTGTATAACTCAATGATTTCAACTTGAGGTGAACCAAGTCACCATAGTGGTGGTATAGAGTGATACGAACACACACCATATGTTACAGGAGTGAACTTCCACCTATTCTAGTCTCTCAGGCAGTTACGAGAGTGAACTGCCACCTAGTTGAGTTAACTAGTCAACTTGTCTTCAATTAATTGACTGAACAGGAAGTAGTGAGGACTTAACTCAAAGAATCAAGGCTAATACACCACTTTGGTGATGATACGAAGGCAAGGTCTAATTATCATGGTGATGATCCCAATGCAACATCTAAACTCAACTCAACTAGTCAAACTGAAGTGTGAATTGAAAGAGAATATTCTCAAGGTGGAATATTCTCTCCTAAAATATAGGAGATTGGATAATGACTAATTATGACTAATAAAGAAATAAAAACCTTAGGAAAAAGAAAGCATAGGTGTGTGTGAAGTAACTCCAACAGGTGGAAGGAATTATGTATGAGATAAAGGGATCGAGGATGAAAATCATCTCAGGGGTACTCGGGTGCACACAATACTTCTAAATTGTCTTCATCGAATAGGAAGGTGATGGAGTACAACAAGTCTGTAACTATTGTGGGTGGGGTGTCAATATTTTTGGGTATAGTTGGTAAAGGTTGGATGTCATTATTGGTTCCTATGGTAGATGGACCTATGGGAAGTTATGAGGAGTTTTGAATAGACATCATGAACTAAATATCCATATATGAACTAGATGTATTGTCGTATGGAGGGGAGGAATCTCATAAACTAGTGTTACAAGGGAGTTAGGGGGGTTTTGGGGGAAGTCCTCTCATTTTGATTGGATGGTCAGAGGGGTTAATGGAAAGGAATTGGTCCTATCCTGATTGTTTGGATGATGATCGTTGGTCATGTGCACCGTGGATGATACATTTTGTGTAGTGGGTGAGAGGAAAGCCCTCCAACATGTGCGTCCCTTGATGATGAGTGGACATCGATATGTGTAATGGTCCATATGATAGAATATCACGCAAGGGCATCACATGCACTTCTTCATTGAGATAGAGATATATAAAATGTTAGTAATGGGTTGTACAAATGAGATGGTTTCATATGACTTTGGTAGTGTGGTTTGGTGTACTGCTACTAAGGTGTCTCGAAATTAAGGGAGGGTTGGGAAGTGGTGTGTACAATAACTGTATTGAAAAGAAATGGTACAAACATGCCTGGTTCTAAAACTAGGTGGCTTCGAGGCAGAACATTTTGGTGAGGTTGGTGGTGCTATTATGGTGGGTAGTAGTGGTGTATTTATGGATGCTGGAATGAAATTCCATAACTTGGGTAAAGCAGGGAAGAGATTGGTAGGGTGTCCAATGGTGTTGCAAAAGGCCCATGGAGCTGGTATGTTGGGTGGGGAAGGGAGGGAGCCTTATTTTTATGTGTTCCTCATTGGTTTGTGGAAGTGCCCCCTATTCCAGAGGTGGTTTTTCTTGTAGTGGTGATGTTACTACCAACTATAGCACTGGTTGGGTAAGTGATTGGGTGAGCCCCTGATTGTGGAAATGAGGTCATAGGTTGGGGTGGAAGGGATAAAAATAGTACCATAGTAGGTGGTTTGAGGAGCTATATAGGGATAGAAATGATTATTCTAGGTAAAGTGAGGTTAGCTGTAACTTGTTATGTTGTTACCCCAAGGGGAGGGTAAGAAAAGGGAATTTGGGTGATGGTCTGAGGAACTGTCTACCAAATGAGGATTTGACCTATGGGTAGTGAGTTCTCTGATGTTCCTTCTTGATAATTCTATATTGGGAGTTCATCAGGGAGTATCAGGATGGGGGTCGTGGAGTTGGATGAGCTCTCACAGGTTGGGAGGGTAGGTATCTCAATCCCATCGACTGTGATGGTGCACACCGAGGTTATAATGGGGGGGAAAACCTTGGTATGTACCCATCAAACATGGATCGTGAAATAAGCCTGGTCCAACATATATCATGGGGACTAAGTCGATGTTAGAGTGTATTAGTGGCATGGTGTTATCAATGTGTCCTAATTGGTTGGGTTCATGGTGGGTTAACTGATTGATAATGACAATTTTCACATTATTGGGGAAGAGCATGGTATGAAAGACCGATGAAGCTATCGGTTGCATAATATACATGAAGTTGTCAGTTGATGAGAATTGTTTTTCCCCCTAACTCGATCGAGATGTTTTGACATAGGCCTTTCGGTTGGGATGGGTGACCATCATAATATAGAAGCGTGATGGTGGAGGGGATCAACTTAGGTGAACTAATTTGTTTCCAAATTGGTTTGGACATGATGCATGTGGATGCTCCTTCATCGATGATGCAGCGATGGATCATGATATTACTGATTTTGACTGATTTTGAGTAATGATGGAAGTCATGGGTCTACCTTGTCTAAGTCAAATGTGATTAACCAGGTGTTAGCTAGATCGACTACACCCAATTATGAAAGTAATGACTTTCATTGGGAAGGGCATGTTTGATTTACTTCCATAAATGACATGGCATTGGGTGATTGAGCGAGGTAATCAATAAGACTATAGATATGGGTGTCCGTAGAATGAGAGTTGTGTATATTTATGTGCAAATGTTCACGAGGCATGTAAGGGATAGATTTAGTGTTAAAATGAGGGATCATAAATGGCTTCCCAGTTGGTGGATGGGAAGTATTCATAAGAGTGGGTAATGGATCAGGGTACGTACTGGATTGGTGATTATGTGTCTATAAGAGGATTTCCTCTTTCGAAGTGAGGAGCATACTATGGTAAGTAGTGTTCCCTTGTGAGGTTTCTTAGGTGGAGGGAATTTCCCTTGTAGTGGTGGGTGTTGAACCCCTTCTGGTTGTGTATTAATGACGCCTTTAAGTGGGATATGATTATGTAACACCATCGATGGCGATGGTGGTATATAGGTGGGGGGTCCTTGAGGTGGATGTTGAGGGTTGGGGGCCCATTGGGGATTCATGGTATCCTTCATCTGTTTGAAATAAGCTTTTTGCGCAAAATGGTGAGTGCCATGGACATGTTAGCTACATAGTGCACAAGGGTAATTGGTTCAAAGGTTTTTATTTCTCCCTTGTCGTGGTTGATCATTATGATTTCCCCCTTAGGGGTTTGGGTTGGGTTGGCATTGGTTGCCTCCATATGGGGGGTTTTGTTGGGGGGGTTCCCTCCTTCTCCCTAATTCCTGTTCTTTCCTTTATTCTAGTTATTGTTGGGTTGATGAGGTGGATTGGCTATATTCAACTGTTCAAAAGTTTGAACCTATTGAAGAGGGGAAGGTTGGATGAAATTGACACCTATCTGGTGTTGTCCATGTGGGAGCATGATAAATTGTGTTGGACCAGAAAATGGATATTATGATTTACCCTATGGGCGACCATATGGGTTGTAAGAAGTGGAGGTTTCTCTTATATTACTATGTGGATAAGATGTTGTTGGTTGAGGGATCGACTGCGGGATATGAACTGGTTGGAGAAGGGATGTGGGTAATTGGGTATGCATGGGGGGGGAAGGAGGTTCCATGAATGGTGGTGGAGGGGGTGGGGGGGGTTAATGTGACACTCCCCAATATGGTTGGAAGTATGGGTTGGCCCCATATGTGGGTATTGACTGCGTGTGTGGTTGAGTATGAGCCATGGAGCCAATAAACCCATAAACATCATGTGATGTTCCTAGTTTGTATTGACCAAATGGAAAGGGATGAGGAGCACCTGGAGGGATAATGTATAAGTACCCGTATTGGAAGTAGATGGGGTCCAACTATTTGTCCTTAGTGATGTCTTCGTCTTCTGTTTAAGGGAAGGCTGTGGTGACATATTTCACAAGGGTGGAAACGAGTGATCAAAGGAACCAATATAGCCTTTGTTATGGGGTGGTGTCCACTTTACAAAGGTTGTTGTGTCTATGCCACTCATGGATATGGTTTGAAATGTGAGTAACAATATTATGTTTTCATTCTAACATTATTTCATACCCAACATCATGACGAAAGGGAAGTTGAAAAAATGAGAGGAATGCTTTGGCTATTAACTCAAATGTGAAGTGGGCTCTAGACTTTTCGTCCATGTACCATTTGGTGGTTGTGTTAGTGAGGTTTGTCTAAAACAACAATATACAAATGGAATATTATTTTATACTATTGGAAGAACACCACAAATAGAAGGACATGATATGGTTGGTAGGGTCCTCCCTGGTTCTCCATTCAAACTTAGGGATGTCGGAGGGTAATTTTGTGGGGATATTTGTCTAAGCGGGTTCATGTAATGTGGGACCATTAATTAGTTTGGTTAGATAAGTCATATTGAGTGAATCCAAAAAGGGAATGATAGGAGTGGGTCCTCACATGTTATGGGAGGAAGTGGTTTGTCGTGAGCTTGTGCTTTGTGGGAAAGTTTGGGCTCCCCCTCCTTGTGGTGGAGGGTTTGTTTATGGGATACTTGAGATATGGGTTCTAATAAAAGTGTCTCCTAGTAAACTTGAGACAAGTACCATGGCACTAACTGTTTTGTATGTGATGGTACTGTTGATGTCTCAGTGAATATTGGAACACCGCGCAAAATTGGGGGACAATTTCTCAAGCATCTAGAATAATAAGGATACTATGGTTCCCCTATGATTCTAGTGTAGAAGTGAATGTGTGTAAATGGTGATGAGGGATGGTAGGGAAATGTACTTTCATATTACTTTAAACAATGTATTCATAAAATTCCATGTACTCCGAATGGTGAAAAAGAATACATCAAGACAACGTAAAAAGCGGTTTGATATTTTGTAACTTCTTGTGGGGGAATAAAAATCAAATGCACATGTCTTATCTGACGTAAAATGCTTCCTCTCAAAATATCCAGACCTCCAAAAAATATCTCGTCAGTGGGGCCAAAACCCACTTGAGGAGAAATTAGTAAAGGGACAAACAATCAGTTATAATGAGGGGTGAAGGGGGTATGTCCTAAAAGTACTAATAATATTTCCCAACAACAGTTCAAAATATAATTGAGGTGCCATTGCAACCCACAACCACCACCTTGGGTAGATAAATCCTAAATTTTGGCTACTAAGTTATCTCCATCAAGAACGACATTTAGATATTTTGCCTCATAAATCGGTCACAAGTTGGATGCTTTCCAAGGGTCGGGTGACCCAAGGAGGCATGCAGAGAAAAATTGGACCTATTCCTTCAACCATTCACG
>JASDQU010103706.1:4332-14944 GCA_032191745.1 Picea mariana
ACTCCCTGGTTTCTCTAGCACCAACTAGAAGGAAGCACCAACTCCCTGAGTGTTTCTAGCACCAACTTCCAATCATACAGGCAACCAACCTATATAACAGAGAACAATAGTTCTCCCTTGCACCACCCTGCCACCCTAGTTTCTCTGGCTGCAACCAGATGGAAGCTACAACTCCCTGTGTTCAAGCACCCACTTGAACCTCTGAGGACAACAGTACTCCCGAGCACCTCCCAACCACCCTGAAATATAAATATTTGCTACTGAAACTTATTACAGTGATAAGATGTTCACAATGGCTTACCAGACTCATCACTGTTCTGTTGCATTTCGTTACTCTGTCTGCCTCATTGCCTTCCTGCACACATGACTTGCGCTGTTTGTTCTTATACTTTTTATGCTCTGTGTGCCATGTCAATTCACTGCACAGTTCCTCTTCTGTGCATTTCTACTTCTGCGCTCTGCCTCCTTCCTCACACTTCAATCCTTCTACACAGCGACCACAACAACTCCAACAGCAACAACAACCCTTCTCTTCTCTGTACCGTGTATATATATCTTCTGTGCATCTTGTGCATGCAATATTCACCATTCCTCTGCATGCTAATACTGTGCCAATCTCCTCCACCTCTCGAGTGATCTACGTGATCATCATCATAACTCTTCAGCTTCTCTGGCCGTTTTCCCACGCGTTCAACATGACTGGATGTTATGTTGAGATTCATCGGCCTCTCTGGCAGTTGAGACTCTTCGTCTTCTCTGTGACAGTCGAGCTCACCTTCTTTGTTTTAGTTACAGGCTTCCACGCTCATCCATCTGTCAATCCCTTCTAAGAATAGTCTTCCTTCTCTTGGACGAAGCTTGGAGACTCTTCATCTCCTCTAGCGATCACATAGGGGTCTCTTTGAATTCTCTAGAAGACGCCATCAATGGTTTCTGGCAGTTTCACTATGTCGTGCAACAGTAACCCTCCGATCAACACTTGATCTGACTGATCTAAAAATAGAAGGCTGACTTGTTATGCTATGCAAGCACCCTCTACCTCAATAAAATAAACTTTATAAGACCTTTCTTCATGTGTTAAAATATGCAAGATGATTTATGTGTTAAGTTCATGCTTCTTCTTTTCAATGTTCATGTGTGAGGAAATGTTATTTTAAAAGGATAAATATGTGCTTTAAACATATACACAACAACATAACTTGCAGCAAATAAAACCATCAAACTCATCACAATAACAAGATGATAAAGGAGTTCACCCCTCTCTAGGCTACATCTCCTTGAGCCTCCTTCAACGGAATAGGCTCTTTGGGATTAGTTTGTCAAATATTCTTTTACAAGCTGCTTCTCAACTCCAATGGAAATACTGGCTGTACCATTGGGTTCAGAATACATAAAATCCCCAAAAATGACTAATATATCTCTGAAAACTGATCATGGCTCCTTTGGGCATGACCTCTTCTACATGTGGCCTTAAGCTTCCCTGAGCTTCTCTTTGGTAAAAACATCTGTAAAAGTCTTCAAATGGATCTGAAACCTATCCCAAAATGTTCATAGCATAATAATTAGCCAAAAATGCTTATTCAATCACATAAAACAAACATAGGCTCATATGTGCATGACCTCAAACAATGAGGGCTTCAAGCTCCCTGGAGCTTCCTGAAACTTCAATGGTTAAAAACCTGCAAAAGAAGTCTTCAAATGGCTGTGAAAATAGTTCCAATGGATTCAGAATGTCCAAAAACCCCTAGTTGGGCTTTTTCGGCACCTCATTTAACCAAAAGATGAAGAAGTTAGGCCTCCTACCATTTTTCTCCTTCAAGCTTGCTATCTCTGGTTTGCCATTTCGCACCTGTGTGTGAGTAACCTGGCTTCTGGGTGTTTCTTGTGCCTAAACCCAGCACCCACGCACATCTCCACAAAATGCACCAATTTTTCAAACAGATAGGGAACTAAGCCCCCAAATCCCGGAGGTGTTGGGCGCATGGGGGCCATGTGGCCACGTCCCGCGCATAAAAAGGGCTACCCGTTCCAATATTAAATCTGGACTTGACAAGTGGCAAGCGCATAAGTTGACAAGTGTCCAGGCGAATGTAGGCACATGGCTGTGGTCATTTGAAACTCCCACGTATATACTTGGTAGTGGACGCATGGGAGGAACGTTCAAAACCGTGGCTTAACCGTTTGACATTTCAAAAATTTGTTTAAACCGCGCGCCAACGGACACGGTCATGTGGTGTTGAATATGACTGGAGCTTTGAATATTTTAAACAATCCCCGAGTGTGCCAAACCTCTGTTTACAAAGTGGTTATATATTACATTGCAACCATGCTATATGTTTTAAACTGCGCGCCCATTCCACGGAGGGCATGGTCATATCCATAACCCATGTGACCTGGCTCCACTCCGTTGTAACCACTCCCGTGCACAAATATTACAAAAGGTCATATGCTATGTAACAAAACCACGGGCCGACATTTGAAAACCCCCAGGTGCACAACATTGGAGGGTAGGGCCATATGTAACGTGAGTTTGACTGAGGGCTGGGGCTAAGCCCCAACCCGGACCCCCGTGTCGACCATAGCATAAAACGAATTCAAATATATTATTTTCCATATGTATTGTAAGAACCAACGCATGGTATGGTGGTTGGGTAGAATTTGTTAAAACTTGACCAGTGGGGAAGGTTCGGGGTTCAAATCCCACGGACTCCACATAAAATTTTAAATAACAAGCCAATAGCCAATAAAGGGGTGCCACGTGGCAGCCGATGACCGGGCCACGTGGCACCTTTCCATTCACCAATTAAACGCCACGTGGCAACAGTCTACTCGTCCACGTGTCCTGCCAACAAAGCCTGCCATGTCAACTGCCACGGGTGAGTCGTACCCTACCACATCATCATGTACGAACCTACCACTTCAGCATCCGTACGAACTGTACGGACTGCACAGTCAACGTCCCCTTTTTTTTCCCTGTTTGGCGATTTGAACAGATCGCGATATCTCTCACTCGCGATGTTCGTTTGAGACGAAACAAGTTGCGTTGGGTTCGTGATGATGAGGGCTATGCCTTCATTTGTTTTGAGGCAATTCTGAGAACATTGATTTTTGAGCTAAAATTTGACCCCTAGTCCAGATTTTGATCACTGACGCTTCAGATTACATCACGATTTCACATATCACGGTATCAGGATTCCTGATGTCAATAATCTTTGACATGTACAACTCTCGATCCCCAAAACTTCGACAAGGACTGGAATCAACGGTCCAGATTCAACCTTAATCTGACGGCTCAGATTACATCGCAATTTCACATATCGTGATATCGGGATTCCTGATGTCAATATTCTTTGACATGTCCAACTCTCGATCTCCGAAACTTCGACAAGGTCTGGAATCAATGGTCCAGATTCAACCTTAATCTGACATCTCAGATTACATCACGATTTCACATATCGCGATATCGGGATTCTTGATGTCAATAATCTTTGACATGTCCAACTCTCGATCCCCGAAACTCCGACATGGACTGGAATCAACGGTCCAGATTTGATCTTGATTCAATGGATACGATTTAATTCGCGATTTTTCATATCGCGAAATCGAGATTCCTATTGCATTGTTTCTTTGACATTTCCAACACGCGATCCTCGAAACTCCAACATGGTGTAAGTCTGTCGACGTCACATGTGTTAAATAACTACCACATGTCACCCTGATTCATGACTTACATGTGCTTGGCATGTTGAATCAGTCTGACACTTGTCATTACCTGGTTGTGCCATGTGTTCCTAGCTGACGTGGTTTGCTGACGTGAGTCGGATCGATGGTCCAGATGTGATCTTGATTTGACGACTCAGATTACGTTGCGATTTTGCATATCGTGAAATCAAGATGTCTATGGATGATTTTACTTGTCATCTCCAACTCTTGATCCCCGAAACTATGACAGGGAGTCGGATCAACGGTCCACATAACCCCCTGAGATGGACGGTCCTCTTGCTTTCAGGATTTGTGAGCCCTTTACTCCTTGCACTTTTAAAGATCGTGCAGGTTTTCCTCGATCCAATGGTGGTCGGACCCTGCGCTTAGATCTGATGCCTGATATCTATTCTCCTCTTCAGCACCCTCTTCTTGTCTTTATTCAGATCTGACGGCCCTCATGCTGTCGGGAATTTTGGATGGGATCCAATGATCATAAATGCTTCTCGGGCCTTCGATCATTTTGTCAATGTTGCATTGCCTTCGATCATTCGATCTTCCTGGACTTATCTTCTCTTTGCCTATTGATCATAACTATTGTACTCAAGCCATCATCACTGTTGTACATGCCAACGTTGCCTTCGATCATTCGATCTTTCTGGACTTATCTTCTATTTGCCTGTTGATCATCGATGCTGTACTCAAGCCATCATTACTGTTGTACTTTCCATCAATGACAAGCTTACGCTGCCTGTAAAACATACCAAACATCCTCTACACTATCTCTTCTGATCTTATCGAGGTTGCTCTGCAGCTTCATCGAGGTTGCTCTGCAGCTTCTTCCCAAAATACTTCTGGTGCCCATCTGTTACAATCTTCCTGTATTCATACCATCTTCATTGCTGTACTTGCCATCAATGACAACCTTTTAAACATTTCCAATAGATCTAAACTTCTATGGGAAGGAAATTCCCATACTTGTGAATCTGGTTCATGTGCAGAACATATCTTAAGATATATGTGGAATTTGGAAATATGTGGGTAACAGATTTGCAAGAAAATTATAAATTATAAATTTATCATAATTTATGTATTCCTATGATACAGGTGAAATGAAAAATATTTGTCTAGGGAGGACAGGTGAAGGCTGTCAAGATGGAAAACATTAAAAAGGATACTGTTGAGAAATGACTACCTTGTGGTAATTCATGATTGCCCTAGAATATGTTGTGTTGTGGCAACACAAGTCGGAGGGATTCCTCGGAAAAGAAATTTTGAGGAATGCCTTGACTATAAGGCTCAATGAAGTCTTTATAACTCTTCATGTGTGAGAAATACTTGGAAAGGAAATATGGATCGCCCGAGGGACTGTATAGCAGAGACGAGGATTCTTGATCTTGGGCCTGGAGGGTGAGTGACTGCAAGGAAGAGGAGACTTTGATAATTCTTATATAATATTGATTGGGATCATGCACACAATGGGTACGTCCAAGAAAAATAGTGAGCTAAGATAACGAGAAATCCATGTGGATGTTATTGAAATAATGTAACTGCAATGAGTATTCTTATTATTATTGTCATTTTTATTCATAGGATTAATCCCCATTGTGGATTAATCATGTCGGTAATTGTATTAGGACCAAATCCCCTTTTGCGGATTGGTCAACAGATAATTGTAGTAGGCAGAATAAGAAGTCGGCCCCAACAGTTATTATTGAGACCCGTAATTAAATTAAAGGTGGGTTTACCCACCCAAAGTGAGAGGTCGGCCCTTCTAGTGAAGACCCTTCACACGTGCCAGTCTTGTATATATAGAGAGGTTAGCACCTCACTTTATCACATAACACACTTGCTCATTCTTAAGAGGAAAGCTACAACTTACCAGTGAGAGAGAAGGAGAAGAGTAGCACATCTTTTGGAGAGGACTATCTGTATTGGTTTGAATTATCTCTTGAACATTGTATTGGCAATTTATGATAAGGAAGTTTTTGCTGGGTTTTTTTCCCCTAGAGGGTTTCCCAGGATAAATGCAGTGTCTCTTGTGAATGTGTATTTCTCAGTGATCTTGTTCTTATGTTTCTCTTATCTATTGAAATGAAAAAAACTATAATAATGGCCTAAATATTAACAGATGTGAATCCACGAACTGCACATATAAGTATTGTGCTATATTTTTTAATTTTTTACTCTTGAATTTTGCACAACAATCAAATGTTTCTGCATGAAATTGTGATCAATATTATTGTCATCCAAGACTATTGAAGGCATGTGATAAAGTTCAAGATTCTGGAAAGGACCTAACCAAGATAGAGAATCAATATTTCTGAAACAACTAAATGACAAAGACATGACAAGTGTTACTGAAAAATAACACCGAGAACAACGTTCCTTTTAAGAAGGAGGGGATTGTAACACCCTTGTTTCCCCAGCTTGTAATTAATAATTAATTATGACCACCATGTTATGGCATGGGAAAAATGTAAATGTATTAATTTGTATATTTCCAATGACTGACTGTGGGGATGATGCATTGAAGTAGTGGCCATGATATCACTAGAGGAAAAGAGTCGGCAAACTATGGAAAGGGTTCATTATGTCAAAATGACCCAAATTTCTCCTTGCTGAAATAATAAGTCTCATCCCGATCCCAAGGAAAAATTAGTTTATAAGAAAAGGACTGGTGGTTGAACCATCAACCACCCCAATGAATAGAAACATGGAGGGTCTAGATGAGGAGACAAAAAACTGTCGGCCTGAAGTACCATAGAGGGAAGTTTTTACTACAGGACCAAACCGACCAAAGTTTCCTTCTAAAAAAAGGAACCTTGACAGGTTCAGAACCTTACTAAGGAGGAGAAAGGCATGAAATAACAGCCGCGAAGGCAGGAAAGCAAGAGATGAACTGATGGAAATGTGTGATTCGGATATGCAGAAGAAAAGAGGAAGAGCGCATGAGGCTCTCCAACTGAGAGAAAGAAATGGAATCTTGATAAGTTGTTATGGTTACTGGATAGAACAAGGAAAAGGATCTTTGAGAATTTGCAGAAGGCATGAACTGAGAAGAAGATCATGAGCTTGATGTTAAGGGAGAATTTGATAAACCTCGCAGAGGCTGTGACAAAGAGAGAGAATCTATGAACAATTCCAAGAGTTGTTGTAACAGAGGGAGAGAGTGTGTCTAAAAAACTGCAAAAGTTCCCTAGTGATAGCATGGCTTAGTATAGAGGTGGAAAGAGTGCTAAGAATGAATGCCTTTGAGCCTATGGTTGGGTGGAAAGGTGAACACCCACAGTCAGTTGGTTGACTATCAATTGTAATAGATAAGTATTCCATAGACTCTCTCAACTTGAATTTAAATGTATGATTTGAATGTATATGATTTAAACTTTACGTTTTATGATTATTTACATAAATGCTTATGGTTATTCTATGAACCCATGTTTTTGAATGGTTCCTGGTTATCTTTGCGTAGCTGCAGAAGGAATAATAGACATGGGTCCTCAATTGAACTTAGGAAATAGTTCACGATCCTTGCACAGGTCGTATAATACCTTTTTTTGTCTTAGAACTTAAGTTGGTGAATGGAAGATGTTTTCTTGAAACCAATTGACCAAGAGATCACAAACTCATGCCCGCGACCTTAACCAATTATTGGACAAGAATTGTGAGTGTATCCTCTAGAACACGATTAAGTCCCATATGACCAAGACTCAATAAACCTATGCTAAGTCCGAGAGGAGCTAAGATATTATTGTCTTCGGGGTCCTGGGAGTTTGGAACTTCGGGATGTTATAACTTCACAACCACCAAAACCTCTGAATTTCGAAGTTGCAAAGTATTGTGGACTGTTGATATTCGAATCCTTCGGGATTCCTCTCAACCATCTATTCATGGGGATGAGTGTATCACGTTAGGAGTGCATGGGGATCCACGTGTTGAGTGACAATGATGCCATGTGTGGCATCTTTGTGGCAGAGCAAAGAGATGTCGATGACCTGAGGCATGTGCCATGTATCTTGCCAACAGTTTTTTGGTTGACACGTGTCACTCTAGGAGTGGCCTAATACCAAGACCAAGGGACCCATGAGCTACAGTTTCAATTTTTTGATCTTGGGACACCATGGAGAACCCCTCCCAACCATCTGATCCACGAGTGGAAGGATTCACGTGTAGCACTTCAGCGAAGTCCTACTCTGAGAGAAAAGGAGTATTGAGCAGGTAGAACTCCCAAACACAGAAGTCATGAATCGACGAGAGTTGTTGATCCGATGATCCTTCAGGATCCCCTCTGACCTTTAGATCTATTCCATGGTCAACCCGACGCTGACCACTTAAGGATTAAGAAGGAAGACACACCACGGATTCCCTGAACGCTGAAGTTACGAAGTAACGGAGGCCATCGATCCATGGTTTATGTGGACATACCTCGACCATGAGATCAAAGGGATTGGAAGGATATCAATCTGGAGTGACGTGGCATAATGACATTATCCAGGGTGATGTGGATCCATGACTGATGTGTCACCTATAATCGTACATCTTGTAGACCCTACGCACCCATTAACACGTGACACGTGTCACCTCCTGAAGGGGCAATGTGTCATCTATTACTTTTCATGTGTCACACCTGGCACTTACCATTTGGTCCATTTGGTGGGAGAAGTATGTGGGACCCACCTATATTTCCCTTCACATCTATTACATCACCCTGTGTGAGGGTGGACCCTTCGGGAGTCCAGGACTCCGGGGGTTTAGGATGTACTGTCATGGGAAGTTGAAAGACCTGAAGGCCGGAGCCACATAGAGAGATTCCAGGACTCCAAAGAACATGTGTAAAGTAGGAAAAAGGGGCATTCAACGTCGACCATCGAATTCTCCTCCAACCTGTGTGTTAGATGAGGATTAAGTCCCACCGTTGGATTGGACAGTGGATAGACCTTCTCTGCGAGAGGTATGAACATGAGGATATTACTAATGAGTTGGAGCCATGTGGGTGCCACATGGCCCTTAATTAATGACGCCCAAAGAAGTTCAGGAGGCCATAACTTACAAACAAGAGGTCGGATTAGAGCCCAGTAACAGTCGTTAGAAAGCCATGGGAGAGTCAAAGAAGGAGGAAGACCTCAGAGAGATGATTCGATATGATTAGAGTAATAAAAAATTCGATTCCCCATCCCTAGAAAGGGTACTCAAGGGTTGGGTGTGTTAAAATAACATACATAAATAATTTATAGATCCACAACTTGTAAAGGAAATGGAACAACAACAAAGTAAAAACAGATGATAAAATAAATAAAATTTATATACATTAAATACAACTATCTATATATACATAGCTCTTGTTCTCTGGAGTGGGCCCCCTCTAGAGAGAAAAGAGATGGATATATTATAACAACACTAGAAAATGAAAATCAGAATTTACACATTCAAGAGATGACCATCAAATATTGCAGAGTTTGGGTGCTCTATTCTTTTATTACGGTAATCTAAATATCTACATCATATATTTGAACAACACCCCATGTATATATGGACAAATATATTACATATATAGTTGGGTTGAATCTCATGTTTAGAAAACTCATAACAAAGAAAAATGGACCAATGGTTGTCTAAATCTAGAAAACTCATGCTTTGCACTAGGTATGGTTTGTTGGAGGAGGGAGCTTGATCCACCATCAATTTGGTAGCATGGGTATGATATAAACCAAGGATAACATAAAGATTAACTTCATATGCGCACAAAATTCTCAGACAATGAATAAGGGGCAATATCCTCACTCCAACATGCTCCCATTGAAGACCATTGTACAAGTTAGTGGTTATGTGTGGGTAAAACAACTCCAACAACTCTCCAGGAATAGAATATCAAATCAAATACCCAAAATATCCATTTGAGAGACGATCCTCACATGTGTTGAATTACATGCTCAAAGATAACTCATAACTAAATTTATCAATGCATTGAACTTTACTAATGACCTAAGGACGATGCCTACACTTCATATCATAGGTTAAGCACATACTTTGGAAATGAAGAGAAACTAATAAAACAATTTAATCAAATTCATAGAAAAACAACTCAAACATATTTTATTAATCCTAATAGCCAATTCATCATAAGATAGATTAACAATTAACAAGTGGATGTGCAAATGGGACAAGGATGAGTTAATAGGACAGTTAAATTAGGCTTAAATGATGTCATATAAGAAACCTGACATCTCATCCTTTCCAGATTAGTTGCATGTCCCAATGCAACTGATTAGTCATTCTTTGGAAGAGCTTTTCCTCATAGAGCTCAATATATCCATATCTTGTAAGCAAAGACCCTCTATCTGCATACGTCTTTCCATTTTCAGAGTCATATTCCCATGTTTAATTAAATTATATTTCATTGGACTTATAAGCAAGTACTTCCCCTTTGCCATTATGCATACTCCATTTTCGATAGTAATTCTCCTTTCTTTTGGTAGCAAGATGAGATTTATCTTTCCTTTTTCAACACCTAGATTCGATTTGGTCTGATGTTTTAGTCACATTCAAATTAGATGGCCTTTTGAACCTATAAAGACAAAAGGAAAAACCCTATCCCTAGGTTTTCTAGTTAATATTCTACCAGACATAAAAGTGCTCCATTCACAATTTCTCTCTCTTAGTTCCTGGTAACAATTATCTTAACAACCCCGTGGAATTTCTTTAGATGTTGAGACAATAATTCAATTTACATCAAAATCAGTCTCCTTTGTTACATCAAGGTTCAATTCATAGAAAATAAATTGATGTTTCATACATGCCTCATTGTAGCACACAAATGTTGTTGATCGTTCATAGATCAAATGAATTGCTAAAAAAATCTTCTATAGGTCCTCAAATAGATGATCAAATAAATACGAATGAAAAATTCATT
>JASDQU010103706.1:16288-27277 GCA_032191745.1 Picea mariana
AAAATGTATGAGTGGAAGACTAACAAATGAAAGTTGACCATTATGATAAATGAATCGTAATGTGTAAAATGCACATGTTCATGATTCATCATGAACAAAAGGTTTGTTGTTGTAGAATTTTGATTCACCAAGAAGGTTGAGGTGAACCTAACCAAAGCTTCTCAAGGGAAGGAGCATGAATATCCCAGCAGGGAATAGATTGCATAAGAAAAGAAGGAGAAAAGGGGGAATACTTTTCTCACCCCAAAAACTATGAATTCTTTAACAAAGTTGCAAGCCTTAGAAGAGAAGTTGTGGAAGCAAGTATAGCTAGAAAAGGGGAAATAAATAGATAAGTAAGTTTGAACAAATAGTCTTGGTTAAGCCATGACAAGTAAGGGAAATGAGGCCTTGGAAAAAAAATAACTCAATTGGACTGAAAGTCTAGGGCTGTGTAGAAGGAGTTGGACAAGGGAAGAGTTCCTTGACCCCTTCCTTGTTGTTCATTGTATTTATTTGGTATGATAGATTGATTTACTAATGCAAGTAAGTGTTTTGGCATAAGGATGCTAATGGTTGTATGATTAAAGAATACAATTGAAATTGGGTTGTAATTGCACTAGCTAACACATTAAGGAGTAATGTGGTAGAGTGCATAGAGATATGTTGGGGAAAATCTAAAAACGTTTTATTAATTTAAATGCTATGATACATGCATTTTTGTTTTACATGATGACTAATATATATATATATATATATATATATTAGTCATCATGTATAATAAATGATTGGAGTTGTTGGGAAAGGGCAGCTGTCAATTGTAGATAACCTCTGATAAAGGATAAATGAAAGAACGTTGTTGTTGGAAGATTGTTGAAAGGACTTTGTGAACCCCGTGGAGCACTAATAATGAGGTAAAAATCAGAAAAAGGGTGCTAGAATCTAGAACCAATATAAAAATATTCATGCCCATGTGGCATAAGGTATGGAAGGATTTGGTAAAAATATCCTATAAAGTATTTTAACTGCTTACTGATATGCAAATAATTTTGAGTGGCTATTGTATGCCATTGCTACCGAAGAAGGGTAAGATTCAGGAAAGAAGAATCTGAATAATAGCGAGAGGGAGTCTATGCTAGTCCAGTATGAATTATAATCCTTGCAAGAAAATGCATGAGTAAGGAGTACCATGGGTATACTGACCAATCTAGGGATATTGAGAATAAAGGTGCTCATAGTTGGAACATTGCATGGACTGCGTTGAGGAAATGCATGTTTGCATAAGAGGGAAAACAATGGATTTCCCATTAAAGAATGAGGACCTTCCAATACTCCACTTGAATTGTTTAGTTTTTAAAGAAAAGGAAATTGGGGTGGCCATGAGTGTTGGCACCCTGGTTACTAATGCAGGAAGAATGCTTGGGTGAATTTAGGAGCAACTTTTAGTCTCATATGTGTTGATTAGGGATCATGATCAACATGTAGAAGGAAGCATAATCATGCTGCAATAATGAATGAGAATGAATAAGCCATATGGTGAACAGGTTGGTTAATCTCCAACACACCATGGAAAAGTGCTTGTCGTAAGTGTGGAAAACTTGAAATCAATGCAAGGGTGCATTGGGTATGAATGTGACCATGAATATTGGCACATTGATTAAAGTCATTTGATATTTGAATTTTATTTGGAAAATTTAGTATGTTGAAAGGATGCATATGTAAATAGTGATATTTCCTTTTTCTATGTACCCTTGAATGGATGAAAATGACTTGGACTGTTGGTATGCATAGTTTTGAAAATATAATGTGCATGAAAACTAACAATTAGTTTGGCTGAGGAATGTTGAAATTGCAGGAAGAAAAGGGTCTTGGATATGGAAGTGTTGTAAGCCCATAAGGAAGACAAATTGCATGTTGATCTAAACTTCTATGGGAAGGAAATTCCCAAACTTGTGAATCTGGTTGATGTGCAGAACATATCTTAAAATATATGTGGAATTTGGAAATATGTGGGTAACAAATTTGCAGGAAAATTATAAATTATAAATTTATCATAATTTATGTATACCTATGATACAGGTGAGATGAAAAAGATTTGTCTAGGGAGGACAGGTGAAGGCTGTCAAGATGGAAAACATTAAAAAGGATAATATTGAGAAATGAGAACCTTGTGGTAATTCATGATTGCCCTGGAATATGTTGTGTTGTTGCAACACAAGTCGGAGGGATTCCTCAGAAGAAAATTTTTGAGGAATGCCTTGACTATAAGGCTCAATGAAGTCTTTATAATTCTTCCTATGTGAGAAATACTTGGAAAGGAAATCTGGATTGCCCGAGGGACTGTATAGCAGAGGCGAGGATTCTTTAGATTGGGCCTGGAGGGTGAGTGACTGCAAGGAAGAGGAGACTTTAATATTTCTTATATACTATTGATTGGGATCATGCACGCAATGGGTACGTCTAGGAAAAACAGTGAGCTAAGATAACAAGAAATCCATGTGGATGTTGTTGAAATAATGTAACTGCAATGAGTATTATTATTATTATTGTCATTTTTATTCATAGTATTAATCCTCATTATGGATTAATCATGTCGGTAATTGTATTAGGACCAAATCCCCTTTTGTGGATTGGTCAACAGACAATTGTAATAGGCAGAATAAGAATTTTTCCCCAGCAGTTATTATTGAGACCGATAATTAAATTAAAGGTGGGTTTACCCACCCAAAGTGAGAGGTCGGTCCTACCACTGAAGACCCTTCATACGTGCCAGTCTTGTATATATAGAGAGGCTAGCACCTCACTTTATCACACAACACACTTGATCATTCTTAAGAGGCAAGCTACAACTTACCAGTGAGAGAGAAGGAGAAGAGTGGCACATCTCTTGGAGAGGACTATCTATATTGGTTTGAGTTATCTCTTGAACATTGTATTGGCAATTTATGATAAGGATGTTTTTGTTGGGTTTTCTTCCCCTAGAGTGTTTCTCGGGATAAATGCAGTGTCTCTTGTGAATGTGTATTTCTCAGTGATCTTGTTCTTATGTTTCTCTTATCTATTGAAATGCAAAAAACTATAATAATGGCATAAATATTAACATATGTGAATCCACAAACTGCACATATAAGTATTGTGCTATATTTTTGAATTTTTTACTCTTGAATTTTGCACAACAATGAAATGTTTCTACATGAAATTGTGATTAATATTATTGTCATCCAAGACTATTGAAGGCATGTGATGAAGTTCAAGATTCTGGAAAGGACCTGACCAAGAAAGAGAATCAATATTTCTGAAACAACTAAATGACAAAGACATGACAAGTGTTATTGAAAAAGAACACTGAGTACAACGTTCCTTTTAAGGGGGAGGGGATTGTAACACCCTTGTTTCCCAAGCTTGTAATTAATCATTAATTATGACCACCATGTTATGGCATGGGAAAAATGTAAATGTATTATTTTGTATATTTCTAATGACTGACTGTGGGGGTAACACCTTGAAGTAGTGGCCATGATATCACTAAGGAAAAGTGTGGGAAAACTATGGAAATGGTTCATTATGTCAAAATGACCCAAATTTCTCCTTGCTGAAATAATAAGCCTCATCCCGATCCCAAGGAAAAATTAGTTAATAATAAAAGGACTGGTGGTTGAACCATCAACCACCCCAATGAATGGAAACATGGAGGGTCTGGTTGAGGAGACAAAAAACTGTCGACCTGAAGTACCATAGAGGGAAGTTTTTACTAGAGGACCAGACTGACCAAAGTTTCCTTCTAAAAAAAGGAACATGACGCGTTCAGAACCTTACTAAGGAGGAGAAAGGAATGAAATAACAGATGCAAAGGAAGGCAGGAAGAGATGAACTGATGGAAATGCATGATTCAGATATGTAGAAGAAAAGAGGAAGAGCACATGAGGCTCCCCAAATGAGAGGAAGAAATGGAATATTGATAAGTTGTTATGGTTACTGGATAGAACATGAAAATGGATCTTTGAGAATTTGCAGAAGACATGAACTGAGAAGAAGATCACGAGCTTGATGTTAAGGGAGCATTTGGTAAAACTCGTAGAGGCTGTGACAAAGAAAGAGAATCACTGAACAATTCCAAGAGTTGTTGTAACAGAGAGAGAGAGTGTTTGAAAAACTACAAAAGTTCCCTAGTGATAGCATGGCTTGGCGCGGAGGTGGAAAGAGTGCTAAGAATGAATGCCTCTGAGCCTATGGTTGGGTGGAAAGGTGAACACCCACAGTCAGTTGGTTGACTATCAACTATAATAGATAAGTATTCCATAAACTCTCTTAACTTGAATTTAAATGTATGATTTGAATGTGTATGATTTAAACTTTACGTTTTATGATTATTTAAAGAAATGCTTATGGTTATTCTATGAACCCGTGTTTTTGAATGGTCCCTAGTTATCTCTGCGTAGCCGCAAAAGGACTAATAGACATGGGCCCTCAATTGAACTTAGGAAATAGTTCACGATCCTTGCACAGGTCAAATAATACCTTTTCTTGTATTAGAACTTAAGTTGGTGAATGGAAGATGTTTTATTGAAACCAATCAACCAAGAGACCACAAACTCATGCCCACGACCTTAACCAATTATTGGACAAGAATTGTGAGTGTAGCCTCTAGAATGTGATTAAGTCCCATATGAACAAGACTCAATAACCCTATGCTAAGTACGAGAGGAGATAAGATATTATTGTCTTTGGGGTCCTGGGAGTTTGGAACTTCGGGATGTTATAACTTCACAACCACCAAAACCTCTCAATTTTGAAGTTGCAAAGTATTGTGGACCATTGATATTCAGATCCTTCGGGATCCCTCTCAACCATCTATTCATGGGGATGAGTGTATCACATCAGGAGTGCATGGGGATCCATGTGTTGAGCAACAATGATGCCATGTGTGGTAGCTTTGTGGCAGAGCAAAGAGATGTCGATGACCTGAGGCATGTGCCATGTATCTTGCCAACAATTTTTTGGTTGGCAGGTGTCATTCTAAAAGTGGCCTAATACCAAGACCAAGGGACCCATGAGCTACAGGTTCAATTTGTTGATCTTGGGACACCATGGAGAACCCCTCCCAACCATCTGATCCACAAGTGGAAGGATTCACGTGTAGCACTTCAACGAAGTCCTACTCTGGGAGAAAAGGAGTATTGAGTAGGTAGAACTCCCAAACACAGAAGTCATGAATCGACGAGAGTCGTTGATCCGATGATCATTCAGGATCCCCTCTGACCTTTAGATATATACCATGGTCAACTCGACGCTGACCACTTAAGGAGCAAGGAGGAAGACACACCACAGATTCCCTAAACACTGAAGTTACTAAGTAATGGAGGTCGTCGATCCATGGGTTATGTGGACATACCTCGAACATGAGATCAAGGGGATTGGAATACTATCAATACGGAGTGATCTAGCACAATGACATCATCCAGGGTGATGTGGATCCATGACTGGTGTGTCACCTGGAATCGTACGTCTCGTAGACCCTACGCACCCATTAACACATGACACATGCAACCTCCTGAAGGGGCGACGTGTCCTCTATGACTTGTCATGTGTCACACCTGACACTTACCATTTGGTCCATTTGGTGGGAGAAGTATGTGGGACCCACCTATATTTTCCTTCACATCTATTACATCACCCCGTGCGAGGGTGGACCCTTCAGAAGTCCAGGACTCCGGGGGTTTAGGATGTACTGTCATGGGAAGTTGAAAGGCCCGAAGGCCGGAGCCACATGGAGAGATTCTGGGACTCCAGAGAACATGTGTAAAGTAGGAAAAAGGGGCATTCAACATTGACCGTCAAATTCTCCTCGAACCTATGTGTTAGATGAGGATTAAGTCCCACCGTTGGATTGGACAGTGGATAGACCTTCTCTGCGAGAGGTATGAACATGAGGATATTACTAATGAGTTGGAGCCATGTGGGTGCCACGTGGCCCTTAATTAATGATTCCCAAAGAAGTTCAGGAGGCCATAACTTACAAACAAGAGGTCGGATTACAGCTCAGTAACAGTTGTTAGAAAGCCATGGGAGAGTCGAAGAAGGAGGAAGACCTTGGAGAGATGATTCTAGATGAGTAGAGTAAGAAACATTTTGATGCCCCATCCCTAGAAAGGGTACTCAAGGGTTGGGTGTGTTAAAATATCGTACATAAATAATTTATAGATCCACAACTTGTAAAGGAAATGGAACAACAACAAAGTAAAAATAGATGATAAAATAAATAAAATTTATATACATTAAATACAACTATCTATATATACATAGCTCTTGTTCTCTGGAGTGGGCCCCCTCTAGAGAGAAAAGAGATAGGATATATTATAACAACACTAGAAAATGAAAATAAGAATTCACACATTCAAGAGATGACCATCAAATATTGTAGAGTTTGGGTGCTCTATTCTTTTATTACGGTAATCTAAATATCTACATCATATATTTGAACAACACCCCATGTCCATATCACCCCCTTGGGAAAAATATATTACATATATAGTTGGTTGAATCTCATGTTTAGAAAACTCATAACAAAGAAAAATGGACCAATGGTTGTCTAAATCTAGAAAACTCATGCTTTGCACTAGGTATGGTTTGTTGGAGGAGGGATCTTGATCCACCATCAATTTGGTAGCATGTGTATGATATAAACCAAGGATAACATAAATATTAACTTCATATGCACACAAAATTCTCAGACAATGAATAAGGGGCAATATCCTCACTCCAACATGCTCCAATTGAAGACCATTGTACATGTTAGTGGTTACGTGTGGGTAAAACAACTCCAACAACTCTCCAGAAACATAATATCAAATCAAATACCCAAAAGATCCATTTGAGAGACAATCCTCACATGTGTTGAATTCCATGCTCAAAGATAACTCATAACTAAATTTATCAATGCATTGAACTTTACTAATGACCTAAGGAAGATGCCTACACTTCATATCATAGGTTAAGCACATACTTTGGAAATGAAGAGAAACTAATAAAACACTTTAATCAAATTCATAAAAAAACAACTCAGACATATTTTATTAATACTAATAGCCAATTCATCATAAGATAGATTAACAATTTACAAGTGGATGTGCAAATGGGACAAGGATGAGTTAATAGGACAGTTAAATTAGGCTTAAATGATGTCATATAAGAAGCCTGACATCTCATCCTTTCCAAATTAGTTGCATGTCCCAATGCAACTGATTAGTCATTCTCTGGAAGAGCTTTTCCTCATACAGCTCAATATATCCATATCTTGTAAGCAAAGACCCTCTATCTGCATATGTCTTTCCATTTTCAGAGTCATATTCCCATGTTTCATTAAATTCTATTTCATTGGACTTATAAGCAAGTACTTCCCCTTTGCCATTATGCATAGTCCATTTTCGATAGTAATTCTCCTTTCTTTTGGTAGCAAGATGAGATTTATCTTTCCTTTTTCAACACCTACATTCGATTTGGTCTGATGTTTTGGTCACATTCAAATTAGATGTCCTTTTGAACCTATAAAGACAAAAGGAAAAACCATATCCCTAGGTTTTCTAGTTAATATTCTACCAGACATAAAAGTGCTCCATTCACATTAGTTAATTTAAGACAAAAGGAAAAACCCTATCCCTAGGTTTTCTAGTTAATTTAAGGGGAATGTGTTCTATTCCATTAGGAAAGGCTATTATAAATAGATGAAAGAGTAAATAAGCAAGAATGCTCTATTGTCACGATAAAAGGCAACATGACTATGCCTTTGAGGACCACATAAGAACAATTGTGATCAATCACGAGTTAAATTATTTTAATGTAAAGATGTATGTGAGCTACAAAATATAACTATGGTAGAAACACATAGGTTTATGATTCTGCATGTGGTTAAGTGCATCATGGATGTAAGTTAACCAAACAAGGAATATGCGTGGATAAATAATTTGGATGCATAACAAAGATGCATGTTTATATTCCTTCTGGAATATTTAGTAAACACCTGAAGCTAACACAAGGTTGAGGCCATCAAAGATAGTAATGGATATGCAATAAGGAAGTTGCATGCTAAAGGAGTTCCCTGTGAAGGAACTGTGTAAAGGCTATGTTAGGAGAACATAGTCACAACCTTAATGATTACTGGAAATTGGGCAATGGGTTGCAAGCATATATATATATATATATATATTCGATTACATTCTAAAACAAAATGTATGAGTGGAAGACTAACAAATGAAAGTTGACCATTATGATAAATGAATCGTAATGTGTAGAATGCACATGTTCATGATTCATCATGAACAAAAGCTTTATTGTTGTAGAATTTTGATTCACCAATAAGGTTGAGGTGAACCTAACCAAAGCTTCTCAAGGGAAGGAGCATGAATATCCCAGCAGGGAATAGATTGCATAAGAAAAGAAGGAGAAAAGGGGGAATACTTTTCTCACCCCAAAAACTATGAATTCTTTCACAAAGTTGCAAGCCTTAGAAGAGAAGTTGTGGAAGCAAGTATAGCTAGAAAATGGGAAATAAATAGATAAGTAAGTTTGAACAAATAGTCTTGGTTAAGCCATGATAAGTAAGGGAAATGAGGCCTTGGGAAAAAATAGCTCAATTGGACTGAAAGTCTAGGGCTGTGTAGAAGGAGTTGGACAAGGGAAGAGTTCCTTGACCCCTTCCTTGTTGTTTATTGTATTTATTTGGTATGAGAGTTTGATTTACTAATGCAGGTAAGTGTTTTGGCATAAGGATGCTAATGGTTGTATGATTAAAGAATACAATTGAAATTGGGTTGTAATTGCACTAGCTAACACAATAAGGAGTAATGTGGTAGAGTGCATAGAGATATGTTGGGTAAAATCTAAAAACGTTTTATTAATTTAAATGCTATGATACATGCATTTTTGTTTTACATGATGACTAATATATATGTGTGTGTGTGTGTGTGTGTGTGTGATGTATAATAAATGATTGGAGTTTTTCGGAAAGGGCAGCTGCCAATTGTAGATAACCTCTAATAAAGGATAAATGCAAGAAGGTTGTTGTTGGAAGATTGTTGAAAGGACTTTGTGAACCCCATGGAGCACTAATGATGAGGTAAAAATCAGAAAAAGGGTTCTAGAATCTAGAACCGATATAAAAATATTCATGCCCGTGTGGCATAAGGTATGGAAGGATTTGGTAAAAATATCCTCTAAAGTATTTTAATTACTTACTAATATGCAGATAATTTTGGGTGTCTATTTTATGCCATTGCTACCAAAGAAGGGTAAGATTCAGGAAAGAAGAATCTGAATAATAGCAAGGGGGAGTCTATGCCAGTCCAGTATGAGTTATAATACTTGCAAGAAAATGCATGAGTAAGGAGCACCATGGGTATAATGACCAATCTAGGGATATTGAGAATAAAGGTGCTCATAGTTGGAACATTGCATGGACTGCGTTGAGGAAATGCATGTTTGCATAAGAGGGAAAACAATGGATTTCCCATTAAAGAATGAGGACCTTCCAATACTCCACTTGAATTGTTTAGTTGTTAAAGAAAAGGAAATTGGGGTGGCCATGAGTGTTGGCACCCTGGTTACTAATGAAGGAAGAATGCTTGGGTGCATTCAAGAGCAACTTTTAGTCTCATATGTGTTGATTGGGAATCATGATCAACATGTAGAAGGAAGCATAATCATGCTGCAATAATGAATGAGAATGAATAAGCCATATGGTGAAGAGGTTGGTTAAGCTCCCACACACCATGGAAAAGTGCTTGTCATGAGTGTGGAAAACTTGAAATCAATGCAAGGGTGCATTGGGTATGAATGTGACCATGAATATTGGCACATTGATTAAAGTCATTTGATATTTGAATTTTATTTGGAAAATTTAGCATGTTGAAAGGATGCATATGTAAATAGTGATATTTCCTTTTTCTATGTACCCTTGAATGGATGAAAATGACTTGGATTGTTGGTATGCATAGTTTTGAAAATATAATGTGCATGAAAACTAACAATTAGTTTGGCTGAGGAATGTTGAAATTGCAGGAAGAAAAGGGTCTTGGATATGGAAGTGTTGTAAGCCCATAAGGAAGACAAATTGCATGTTGATCTAAACTTTTATGGGAGGGAAATTCCCATACTTGTGAATCTAGTTCATGTGTGGAACATATCTTAAAATATATGTGGAATTTGGAAATATGTGGGTAACAGATTTGCAAGAAAATTATAAATTATAAATTTATCATAATTTATGTATACCTATGATACAGGTGAGATGAAAAAGATTTGTCTAGGGAGGACAGGTGAAGGCTGTCAAGATGGAAAACATTAAAAAGGATACTGCTGAGAAATGAGAACCTTGTGGTAAGTCATGATTGCCCTAGAATATGTTTTGTTGTGGCAACACAAGTCGGAGGGTTTCCTCGGAAGAGAAATTTTGAGGAATGCCTTGACTATAAGGCTCAATGAAGTCTTTATAACTCTTCTTGTGTGAGAAATACTTGGAAAGGAAATATGGATTGCCTGAGGGACTGTATAGCAGAGGCGAGGATTCTTGAGCTTGGGCCTAGAGGGTGAGTGACTGCAAGGAAGAGGATACTTTGATAATTCTTATATACTATTGATTGGGATCATGCACACAATGGGTACGTCCAGGAAAAACAGTGAGCTAAGATAACAAGAAATCCATGTGGATGTTGTTGAAATAATGTAACTGCAATGAGTATTCTTATTATTATTGTCATTTTTATTCATAGGATTAATCCTCATTATGGATTAATCATGTCGGTAATTGTATTAGGACCAAATCCCCTTTTGTGGATTGTTCAATAGACAATTGTAATAGGAAGAATAAGAAGTTGGCCCCAACAGTTATTATTGAGACCCATAATTTAATTAAAGGTGGGTTTACCCACCCAGAGTGAGAGGTCGGCCCTGCTAGTGAAGACCCTTCACACGTGCCAGTCTTGTATATATAGAGAGGCTAGCACCTCACTTTATCAC
>JASDQU010103706.1:27338-37865 GCA_032191745.1 Picea mariana
TATCTCTTGAACATTGTATTGGCAATTTATGATAAGGAAGTTTTTGTTGGGTTTTCTTCCCCTAGAGGGTTTCCCAGGATAAATGCAGTGTCTCTTGTGAATGTGTATTTCTCATTGATCTTGTTCTTATGTTGCTCTTATCTATTGAAATGAAAAAAACTATATTAATGGCATAAATATTAACATATGTGAATCCACGAACTGCACATATAAGTATTGTGCTATATTTCTTAATTTTTTACTCTTGAATTTTGCACAACAATGAAATAATTCTGCATGAAATTGTGATTATTATTATTGTCATCCAAGACTATTGAAGGCATGTGATGAAGTTCAAGATTCTAGAAAGGACCTGACCAAGAAAGAGAATCAATATTTCAGAAACAACTAAATGACAAAGACATGACAAGTGTTACTGAAAAATAACACTGAGGACAACGTTCCTTTTAAGGGGGAGGGGATTGTAACACCCTTGTTTCCCCAGCTTGTAATTAATCATTAATTATGACCACCATGTTATGGCATGGGAAAAATGTAAATGTATTATTTTGTATATTTCTAATGACTGACTGTGGGGGTCACGCCTTGAAGTAGTGGCCATGATATCACTAGAGGAAAAGAGTGGGAAAACTATGGAAAGGGTTCATTATGTCAAAATGACCCAAATTTCTCCTTGCTAAAATAATAAGTCTCATCCTGATCCCAAGGAAAAATTAGTTTAATAAGAAAAGGATTGGTGGTTGAACCATAAACCACCCCAATGAATGGAAGCATGGAGGGTCTGGTTGAGGAGACAAAAAACTGTCGGCCTGAAGTACCATAGAGGGAATTTTTTACTACAGGACCAGACTGACCAAAGTTTCCTTATGAAAAAAGGAACAGGATGGGTTCAGAACCTTATTGAGGAGGAGAAAGGCATGAAATAATAGACGTGAAGGCAGGCAATGAAGAGATGAATTGATGGAAATGCATGATTCAGATATGCAGAAGAAAAGAGGAAGAGCACGTGAGGCTCTCCAACTGAGAGGAAGAAATGGAATATTGATAAGTTGTTATGGTTACTGGATAGAACAAGAAAATGGATCTTTGAGAATTTGCAGAAGACATGAACTGAGAAGAAGATCACGATCTTGATGTTAAGGGAGCATTTGATAAACCTCGCAGAGGCTGGGACAGAGAGAGAGAATCTCTGAACAATTCCAAGAGCTGTTGTAACAGAGAGAGAGAGTGTCTCAAAAACTGCAAAAGTTCCCTAATGATAGCATGGCTTGGTACGAAGGTGGAAAGAGTGATAAGAATGAATGCCTCTGAGCCTATGGTTGGGTGGAAAGGTGAACACCCATAGTCAGTTGGTTGACTATAAACTGTAATAGATAAGTATTCCATAAAGTCTCTCAACTTGAATTTAAATGTATGATTTGAATGTATATGATTTAAACTTTACGTTTTATGATTATTTACAGAAATGCTTATGGTTATTCTGTGAACCCATGTTTTTGAATGGTTCCTGGTTATCTCTGCATAGCCGCAGAAGGACTAATAGACATGGGTCCTCAATTGAACTTAGGAAATAGTTCACGATCCTTGAACAGGTTGAATAATACCTTTTCTTGTATTAGAACTTAAGTTGGTGAATGGAAGATGTTTTCTTGAAACCAATCGACCAAGAGACCACAAACTCATGCCCGCGACCTTAACCAATTATTGGACAAGAATTGTGAGTGTTGCTTCTAGAACGCGATTAAGTCCCATATGGCCAAGACTCAATAACCCTATGCTAAGTCCGAGAGGAGATAAGATATTATTGTCTTCGGGGTCCTGGGAGTTTGGAACTTCGGAATGTTATAACTTCACAACCACCAAAACATCTGAATTTCGAAGTTGCAAAGTATTGTGGACTATTGATATTCGGATCCTTAGGGATCCCTCTCAACCATCTATTCATGAGGATGAGTGTATCACGTCAGGAGTGCATGGGGATCCACGTGTTGAGTGATAGTGATGCCATGTGTGGTAGATTTGTGGCAGAGCAAAGAGATGTCGATGACCTGAGGCATGTGCCATGTATCTTGCCAACAGTTTTTTGGTTGACAGGTGTCACTCTAGGAGTGGCCTAATACCGAGACCAAGGGACCCATGAGGTACAGTTGCAATTTTTTGATCTTGGGACACCATGGAGAACCCCTCCCAACCATCTGATCCACGAGTGGAAGGATTCACATGTAGCACTTCAACGAAGTCCTACTCTGGGAGAAAAGAAGTATTGAGCAGGTAGAACTCCCAAACACAAAAGTCATGAATCGACGAGAGTCATTGATCCGGTGATCATTTAGGATCCCCTCTGACCTTTAGATCTATACCATGGCCAACCTAACACTAACCACTTAAGGAGTAAGGAGGAAGACACACCAAAGATTCCCTGAACGTTGAAGTTACGAAGTAACGGAGGCCGTCGACCCATGGTTTATGTGGACATACCTCGACCATGAGATCAAAGGGATTGGAAGGCTATCAATCCGGAGTGATGTGGCACAATGACATCATCCAGGGTGATGTGGATCCATGACTAATGTGTCACCTGGAATCATACATCTCGTAGACCCTACGCACCCATTAACACGTGACACGTGTCACCTCCTAAAGGGGTGACGTGTCATCTATGACTTGTCATGTGTCACACCTGGCACTTACCATTTGGTCCATTTGGTGGGAGAAGTATGTGGGACCCACCTATATTTTCCTTCACATCTATTACATCACCCCGTGCGAGGGTGGACCCTTCAGGAGTCTAGGACTCCGAGGGTTTAGGATGTACTATCATGGGAAGTTGAAATGCCCGAAGGCCGGAGCCACATGGAGAGATTTCGGGACTCTAGAGAACATGTGTAAAGTAGGAAAAAGGGGCATTCAACGTCGACCATCGAATTCTCCTCCAACCTGTGTGTTAGATGAGGATTAAGTCTCACTGTTGGATTGGACAGTGGATAGAACTTCTCTGCGAGAGGTATGAACATGAGGATATTACTAATGAGTTGGAGCCATGTGGGTGCCACATGGCCCTTCATTAATGATGCCCAAAAAAGTTCAGGAGGCCATAAATTACAAACAAGAGGTCGGATTAGAGCCCAGTAACAGTCGTTAGAAATCCATGGGAGAGTCGAAGAAGGAGGAAGACCTCGGAGAGATGATTCGAGATGATTAGAGTAAGAAAAATTTTGATTCCCCATCCCTAGAAAGGGTACTCAAGGGTTGGGTGTGTTAAAATATCGTACATAAATAATTTATAGATCCACAACTTGTAAAGGAAATGGAACAACAACAAAGTAAAAATAGATGATAAAATAAATAAAATTTATATACATTAAATACAACTATCTATATATACATAGCTCTTGTTCTCTGGAGTGGGCACCCTCTAGAGAGAAAAGAGCTGGGATATATTATAACAACACTAGAAAATGAAAATAAGAATTCACACATTCAAGAGATGACCATCAAATATTGCAGAGTTTGGGTGCTCTATTCTTTTATTACGGTAATATAAATATCTACATCATATATTTGAACAACACCCCATGTCCATATCACCCCCTTGGGAAAAATATATTACATATATAGTTGGTTTGAATCTCATGTTTAGAAAACTCATAACAAAGAAAAATGGACCAATGGTTGTCTAAATCTAGAAAACTCATGCTTTGCACTAAGTATGGTTTGTTGGAGGAGGGAGCTTGATCCACCATCAATTTGGTAGCATGGGTATGATATAAACCAAGGATAACATAAATATTAACTTCATATGCACACAAAATTCTCAGACAATGAATAAGGGGAAATATCCTCACTCCAACATGCTCCAATTGAAGACCGTTGTACAGGTTAGTGGTTACGTGTGGGTAAAACAACTCCAACAACTCTCCAGGAACAGAATGTCAAATCAAATACCCAAAAGATCCATTTGAGAGACAATCCTCACATGCGTTGAATTCCATGCTCAAAGATAACTCATAACTAAATTTATCAATGCATTGAACTTTACTAATGAACTAAGGAATATGCCTACACTTCATATCATAGGTTAAGCACATACTTTGGAAATGAAGAAAAACTAATAAAACACTTTAATCAAATTCATAGAAAAACAACTCAGACATATTTTATTAATCCTAATAGCCAATTCATCATAAGATAGATTAACAATTAACAAGTGGATGTGCAAATGGGACAAGGATGAGTTAATAGGACAGTTAAATTAGGCTTAAATGATGTCATATAAGAAGCCTGACATCTCATCCTTTCCAAATTAGTTGCATGTCCCAATGCAATTGATTAGTCATTCTCTGGAAGAGATTTTCCTCATACAGCTCAATATATCCATATCTTGTAAGCAAAGACCCTCTATCTGCATATGTCTTTCCATTTTCAGAGTCATATTCCCATGTTTCATTAAATTCTATTTCATTGGACTTATAAGCAAGTACTTCCCCTTTGCCATTATGCATACTCCATTTTCGATAGTAATTCTCCTTTCTTTTGATAGAAAGATGAGATTTATCTTTCCTTTTTCAACACCTAGATTCGATTTGGTCTGATGTTTTAGTCACATTCAAATTATATGGCCTTTTGAACCTATAAAGACAAAAGGAAAAACCCTATCCCTAGGTTTTCTAGTTAATATTCTACCAGACATAAAAGTGCTCCATTCACAATTTCTCTCTCTTAGTGCCTGGTAACAATTATCTTAACAAGCCCATGGAATTGCTTTAGATGTTGAGACAACAATTCAATTTACATCAAAATCAGTCTTCTATGTTACATGAAGGTTCAATTCAGAGAAAATAAATTGGTATTTCATACATGCCTCATTGTAGCACACAAATGTTGTTGATCGTTCATAGATCCAATGAATTGCTAAAATATTCTTCTACATATCCTCAAATAGATGATCAAATAAATACGAATGAAAAATTCATTTTATAGAGGATTTTAGTTCTGGGTTAATACTATATCAAATAATAACTCAAATGCTTCTAGCATGTCGGTCTATAACAATAATGTCACTCCAATAGCTTCTTTGCAACCAGTGTTAAACATGTTGTATTTTTCTGTTGTCAGTGTCCAATTTCATACACTTCCTTTTTTCTCTTTTTACAAGTCTTCTTTAAATTTTTCTTTCGAGTCCATAATATCAGAGATTTCAAGATTAAAATTTTTGTATATGTCCATAATCTTTAAAGTAAACTCTTGAATGTGTTTCTGATCTACTTTGATATCTATTTTATTCAAGCACCACTGAGAATAAAATTCACCAAAAAGATCTCTGCAATACTTACTAATATTCATGTTTGTTGATATTAACCATCATGCTTACAAAATAATCAGACTGAATAAACACCTTCATAATCATGGTATTTGCAAGATCTATAGTCTACTCCATAGTATTATGTTGATACCTTTTTCTTATCTTTGAATGAAAGGCCCCTTAAGAAAACCTTTTTGTGGCAATGTCTCAAATGAAAATAGGGTGATGGAGTGTGTCATTCTAAGTAGTGGGCACCACTTTTTCTTTATTTACATGCCACTTTTGTCTTCAAGGGGAGAACGTTCTTTTAATATTGAGAACACGTGATTGTTCAATCTTCTCGACTTCTTTGAATTTTCTAGGAAAGTCTCCAAATTCGGTCCATAATGCGTTGGTTTTGATCTTTCTACTGATGTCAAATAAGATGTTGCACATTCTCCCCCTATTAAACAAATTCTAAGATATGACCCCTTTTAGAAGAGTGAATTTCAACCATCTTCACTCCACATACAAAAACCTACAGTGCCAAATACAGTTTTCTAGGAATGTCATTTCTCGTGTTTGAAAAATTCAAAGGTGGCCCGAAAATTTAATAACAAATGTAGTGAAAACCAACAATGCAAGATCACCCAAAATAAAATTGTGAAGGTGAATGACAATCTTTAAATTGTCCAACTGTTTTTTAACAAGAAGCACAATGGCTACTTCTAAGGATATTTCTATCAATAAAATTAATTGTCCTTGGAGACAAATGGTTCCTCTAGAAACTAATTTCTGGATGTACTTATGTAGTAGATCATGAAGTTCAAACATTACCTTCTCTAGAAGGGACTTTACATCAATACTTAAATAAAACAAGGTCCTTGTTGTTGTTATTATGTCATAGAATTTTGGATTCCTTTCTTCTTAGAATTTTCCAGTGCTTTGTTGGGAATCGGTTGTTGCAACTGTGATCCTCGTATAGGTGTATGTTTTGACTAATATATGGGTGGGTTGCAATTACAATTAGCATCATACATTACCATGCTTATTATCCTCTAATTTATTTTTGTATTACCCACGGGAATTATGCATTCCATCATTGACAAGGTTTAAAATATTTCCATATAAGAAATCTTATCAAGAACTAGTTGTGCATTTTAAGGACATCCATTCTAATCATTGTGAGAGGCATCAATATGTTCTTCTTGGAGTTGGTGTGCACATGAACTTAGTTCATATGTATGGTCCTCAACTCCCTCCACCATTCCATTTTCAGTAGTCTATGTCATTTTTATCGTATCATCTTTAGAAGTGTTGCAAATCTTTCCAACTCGGTCACATGAATCAATGTAGCTTAGAAAAGTTCATGTTGATTTTTCTATATGATTGTAGGAAGGAATGAATGTATAGATTAACCCAGCGGAGCCTCACCATATCCATATGAACGTTGATCCGGATTTATGACTGGAATGAAATAAATAATATATTTAATACAATAAAACATAGATACAAAGAACAAAAACAAATATCCAATGAACAATAACTTCTATTGAATAAATAAAATAGGTTGAAACTATAAAACTGTAGAACTGGAAACAACTTGCTCGAATGGTGGTAGCTATCTCTGAGAAGATATGTGGTTGCTACGCACATCTGTCTGAGAAGAATGATTACAATGAGGCTCCAAAGGCCTTTTTAACATTAATCATGAATGCCAAAACCCTAGACATCAAAAAACCTAACCCTAGTAGATGACACCCCAAAAGTTGTTTGGGCCCCGATGTGTAAGTTGGTACCTCAAGTTCCCAGGGTTGTAACTTTTGCAGACGACCTTTGTTTTAGGCGCGTGATAGTCCGTTGGAAAGTTATTTTCGAGAACTATGCATTATACCATCAAAATCTGACTCTATCTATAGTTTGACTATGGCAAGCCAAAAAAACATTGTTTAGGGCCCCAAAACGACCCTGGAAGTACAAAAAGATGTATTGAAATGAAAAATTATAAAATAATCCAGTTGGATTAGGTGGGCAGCCACCCATATCCACTTGGAAGATGTGTAGGGATTAAGACAATGCTGGAAGTGCAGAACCCACAATTACAAAGAATTACAGAAGAACGTGTTGAACTAAAAACTATTAAGATGAGCCACTTGGAACAGGTGGGTGGCCACCAATATCCACCTAGATCAATCCTACCCCATTAGGAAGTACTTGTGTCTATTGCATTGATTTCCCCCATTAGGTGAGCAAATTTCTGCCTAATTTGGCCCTCGGTGAGCCATTTTCCTTGGTGCAAGAGTTTCCTACCTTGATAAATTGATAAAGCTAGATACTCTCTTGGTGAATGCCCTTGACTTGTGTGTCCACTATATGATCAGTGGATGCATGTTCTCTGCATTCAAGGTTGATCTCTATTGGTGTCAACTATTCTTCGATTTCTAAGATGTTCAATAGTGGTGCAAAATATGGTCGAAGGAGGTCCACACGGAACATTGGGTGCAATCCAAGGAAGTGGGGAGTGTTGAGATCAAAAGAATTATCTCCCACAACCTTGGTAATAGTGTAAGTCCCATAGAAAAGTGGACAGATATTTCGATGGGGCCCTGTAAGGCGTTCTTTCTACAAATGTAACCAAACCTTGTCTCCCACCTAAAACATGTGCAATACCCGGTGTTGATCATAGCGTTGCTTGTACTTAGAATTGACTTTATGTAAAATCTCATGGACATGTTGGTGGATGTGTTGAATACGCTCAATGAATCTAGTGGCTTTGTAGGCCTCAAATTGAACATGGGAATATTCTATCTGTGTGGTTGCAAGAGGTAGTGTAACGTCAATGGGACCCAAGGGTTGGAATCCCAACCCCACCTGAAATGGGCTATGGTCGGTGGAGCTATGGAGAGATTTGTTGTAGCTGTGTTGAACATAGGAACGACTCTCATTCCTTGGTGATAGTGTAAGTCCCGTAGAAAAGTGGATGGAGATTTCGATGGGGCCCTGTAAGGCGTTCTTTCTACAAATGAAACCAGACCTTCTCTCCCACCTGAAATGTGTGCGGTACCTGGTGTTGATCATAGCGTTGCTTGTACTTAGAATTGGATTTCTACAAAATCTCATGGACCTGTTGGTGGATGTGTTGAATATGCTCAATGAATCCAGTGGCTTTGTAGGCCTCAAACTGAACATGGGAATATTCTATCTGTGTGGTTGCAAGAGGTAGTTTAATGTCAATGGGACCCAAGGGTTGGAATCCCAGCCCCACCTGAAATGGGCTATGGTCGGTGGAGATATGGAGAGAATTTTTGTAGCTATGTTGAACATAGGAAAGCCTCTCATCCCATTTACATGGATGCTTATATTTATACATGCACAGAATGTGCACAATCATCTGATTGACAACCAATTGTCTGGACATTGGTTTGATGGTCGAAGACAACAAATTTAGTGAGCTTCGTGCCCAGCAGTAACCAGAGACTCGACCAAAATGTGATGAGGAACATGTTGTCCCAATCAGAGATGATGGTCTGTGGTATCCCAAAATGGACCCACACTCGTTCAAAGAAGATCTCGGCAATATCTGTCGATGTGACACTCTTCTTGCAGGATGTGAGAATGGTCATCTTTGAAAACTGATCAACCACCACAAATACAAAATCATTTCCTTTCTTGGTGGACAGAATGACAGACATGAAATACATCGATATGGATTCCCAAGGTCTCTTAGGAGTAGGAAGAGGGGTGTATAATCCTTTCTTCTTGATGGTTGGCTTGGCAATGACACAAGCATTTTAAGATCTGATATGTTTTTTGACGTCCTATTTAAGTTTTGGCCAATAAAAATGTTTCTATAGTATAGACACAGTTTTCTCCACACAAAAATGTCATTCCATAAGACTATAGTGAGCCTCCCAAATCAGCTTTGCAAACTTGCTTGCATGAACATAGAGGTGGCCCAGATGGCATAACAGTTCATCCTGAATGTGAAAATCAGTGAAATTCATGCATGCACCCAAGAGATTATAGGTGGTGGCGAAGTGAGAATCTTGCTGATAATGTTGGAGCCACTCAGATGCCTTATGCATTCAACTATGGAGAACGATGGTGATTGCAACCACGAGAGGTCGATTGACGAAGTCAAAGACATGATTTGTGCTCCCTCTCTTATACTTGATGTTGAGATGAAACTGTTGCAGGTATGTGGACCACTTCTGATGGCAGTTGTTCTGCAACTTCCCATGTGTTTGTATGAACCGCAGAGGCTTGTGATTAGTGTGGATGACTGTCTCCTTTCCAATAATTTAATGTTTCCATTGATGACATGCTTGTACAATGGAATACATTTCCTTGTCATAGGTGGGGTATTTCTGGATAGTATCTGAGAGTGTCTCACTATGTTATGCTACCATATGACTGTGTTGAGTGAGAACCGCACCTACAACATAGTCAGATGCATCAGTCTCAATATTGAATACTTGTTGCAGATCAGGTAAGGAGAGTACTGGAGATGAGAATTAATGATGCTTCAGATCATCAAATAATTGTTGTTCTGCCTTCCCCCACATGAAATTTACCTTTCCATCACCCTTGGTGACTTGGTTGAGGGCCCATACAATATGGGAGAATCCCAACACAAATTGACAGTATAAGTTGGCAAGCCCCAAGAAGCTTCGAAGCTTGGTTAGTGTGGTCGGGGCTAGCCAGTCACGGATGACTTGGATATTAGTTTGATCCACATGTACCCCATGTTCATAAACAATTTGTCCCAAGTATTGGATCATGTTCATTCCAAAGGAGAATTTTTCCAAGTTGGAATTGTTATCCCCGATATCTAGGGATAACTAGGAGATCATGTCTCGAGGCCCACATGGTCCTAGACATGGAGTACCGAGAGCAGGAGTGACTTGAGCATGGCCCTGGAGGGCCCATTTTTCTTCTTCTCAGCCAGACTTGTCCTGTCAGCGGTACCAGCTTCCATCACCACCAGCCTGGAATTGCATCGGAGAGGGCTCTTACTCCATGAGGTAATTGGTCCGAGGTATCATGGTATGTGTCATATTTGATTGTTATAACCTTCTTATATATGCATTAGGCTCCTTTCATTTCTGATGACTGCTTGGATCTTACACTAATCCACTTGACCACTGTTGGGGTGATTGATGGGGTAGCTTAGCAAGTTGGTATTCATGGGTTTTGGTTAGCCACCAAGGGGGATTTGTAGAGCCATCATCCGCTGCCACCATCTT
>JASDQU010103706.1:37965-71570 GCA_032191745.1 Picea mariana
GACATTGCCATTATCTGGTCACCAAACCAGGGCAGTGACCTTTGGTTGCATGGCCAAAGGAAAGGGGGTCTCATCACGAGCTAGCCTTCTCATTTCTACGAAGATACTAGTGGGTAACGATGTCAGCTCTGGCCACCAAACCAAGGCAGTGTCCTCTGGTCAGACCTTATAGTAAAAATCTATAAAAGAAAGATAAGGCAAATAAAGGGCTTGGAAAAAATGCATTCATGATGGGTACAGCTCGCCTCCTACAAAGGCACCCACAGACAACACCAAACCTTGGTCTTACTATGACTGGACATCCCTAAAACCCATATCACCTCATTACACATGGCTTGAATAATCCTTTGAGGAAACTTTCCATCTCTTGTGGGTATTAGCACAATAGGTTGTCCTGTTGGTTTCCTTAGCTTTGTATAGTAGATCTGTGTAATGTCTTTGAGCTCTTAGATGATATGTTAGGGATTTCATGCATATGTTTGATAAATTTAATAATGAGATATGATTCAAATTGCTATGATATCTAGGACTGATGAGCCCATGGAGGGCGTAGTCTTTGACGTGTAGGACCATACCCGATGGACAGGTACCAGAGGATCGGTGCACATGGGGAGATGATTAGCTCGGACCTCCATGGGGCTGAAGAGCCCATCAGATGGTTGCTGGGATGGCAGAGGCAGGACAGAGTTGTGACGAGCCCTTGCATGGAGAAGAAGAAGGACGCCCTCATCAGGACGCTTTGGCAGAGATTGACCTATGGGGGATCAGCCCCTGCAGGTGGTATGATGGCTTTGATGGAGAGGACGCCACCAGAGCAGACTGGACGTTTCTTGGAGGATGTAGCAGTGTGTTTGGACTTTGTGGCACGTGTGGCAGCTTGTAGGAGGCCCAGAGGGGCCAACGTCTTGTCTCTTGGATGCTGATCATGCTCAAAAAGGGCCAACGTCTACCTCAGAGGGGCCTGACGTCTCCCATTTTAGCTCTATTTTGAAATTTTTAGCATTTTAAGTGACAAATAATGAAATATTGTAAACTCAGCCTTGTCGGTTGTTTTTAATGACCTATTTGTTAATTAAAGGTCATAGAGATGATATAAATTGAGGACGTTTTAGCCTCATTTGAATATAACACAACTTGCTCTCTTGTGAGAGATACTTTCTAGCTCTTGTCTTGGTTATTCTTGTCTTTTGGAGTTGAGGCGCTACACTTGGAGGATTGTCTTTGGCATATGCATGGTGCTTTTTATCATTGGAAGTTGTTACAACTAGGGTTTGATTATGCTCTTCATGAATTTGTAAGTGTTTTTCTCATCAAAACTTGTTGATTGAATGGTTGTTGATTAAATATCTTGCATGTATAGTTACATTGTTATTATTATGCTTAATCATTGAAACCCTAGGGAGCCAACACACAAGTAGGTCGTGGCTTCATGTCCCCATGATAAAATCTTGTTAGCCATTGATTAAAGAAGGACTAGCCTAGCCATAGCTACACTAGCCATTCTTTTTTCTGAGTTACATTTGAATTATAAGTTGAAGGAGGAAGACATCCTAGGCCTAATTTAGTTTACACCTAGGGTTTTGACCTTAGGGTTTGAAAAGCCTTGTCCCCAAGCAACACTTTTCAGCCCTAGACTTATAGTTTGAAGCTAGTCGTTTTGCCAAAGAGTCCTAAGGAAAGAGGGAGGAGCATGAGGCCTAGCTCTAGATACACCGGAATGAGCCTCCTCCCCTTAGGGTTTTGATTTGGTGGCCCTGCCATTGCAGCACCATTAAACCTAATCCTCTTGTCCTTAGGTTTAAGTCTCTCCAAGCCACTAGCCTTTCTCCATTTGACTCCATTAACCCAAGGCACTAGTCTAACAACACAACATTGAGCTTTTTTGTGCTAAAACAATTCTTCTAAACACTCTTTAATTGAAACCCTAACTAACCCTAATGTCTTACTAACCCTAGTTTAGATGATGATGTCTTGGCTTCTTTGAACCTTGATTGGTCTAAAATTTGCGACTAAGACATCCTTTGATAGCCATAGAAGTGTTGAGCCTTTTCATTGGTTTATTTTGGCAAAACGTCCACTTCTTCACCTATAAAACTAACCAACAACAATATAGGTGACGTCATACCTGTTAAAACCCTTGTTTGGCTTTAAAACGTTGTGGTATAGTCACCTATTTGATAGACTTTGAGTTGTTGATTATTTTTATAAGCTTGTTTGACAAAACGTTCCTCTCATTGTCTTCAAAAATTGACCTAATACTAGGGCTTACGTCACCCTCAATCTGCATAGTGACGCAACAACAATATTTATGTATGAGCAGATTTATGATATTTGTTGCATTGTCATATAATAAGAATTGATTTTATACATTGAATGCCAATATCACTTGTGTATTTATTGAAGAAGTGACATAAAATATAAGTCTAATTGCAATCATTGACTTTGTCAATAATTACTTTCATCATTGCTCATATGTATTTAAGATAGTCATTGATATCCTTTGAAGTACTAACCACCACAGCACACATTTTAGTTTCTTTTTCCTTGTCTCGCAAACAAGTGCCATTCAGTGGAAGATCTTCTCTTTGACTATCCATTTGGTAGTAATCTATGAAGAGAAATCTTACTTTGACCTTTGAAGCCTTAACCCTTTGATCCTTTTCCTTCAGAACCCCAGATTACTAGGGACGTCTCCCTTGGGATTAGCCACCCTAAATAGAAAGAGCTCCCCATCGAGGTGACAGTGGGTGGGGAAGCTCCTGTTACACCAGTTTGAGCCTTGACTTCAAGCTACCTAAACCTTTCCTACAAACTGAGCGATAACATTTTGGCGCCGTTGCCGGGGAACACTGAGTCTGTTTTCCTCAACGACATACCTTTGGTAAGCCTTGTTTCAGAAACCTTTCTTGTAAGCTTACCTGGCGACTCCACTACATTTTCCCCCTATTCTTTGGTAATTTCAGGGAAACTATCTGGCGAATCCACAAACCAAAAGGAGGTACAATAACCCTCCTCTAACATTCAGAAGGAAGCCTCTTGTTAACTCACCAGTTGTCAAGTCACTTTTTGGAAAGAGGCTTCCTTTAAATATGATTACTCGTAGTGGAAAGATGTATTCAAATCTGACTGTTGTGACCACAACCACCACTACAACAAACCCTGTACCTCCTGTCAATCCAAATCCTCATAAATGGTTTCACTCAAAAAGTTATGACTGCTTTGACTTCAGTAACATCCCAGGTGGAGAACATAATGTCCCTGTAGATGCATACTCCTAGCTACCTTTGTTTTCAGGATAGGAAGTTTCTGGAAATTCACATTGGATCCAGTTTTGTGATAGCTTTGACTTTCACCTGGATGGTCAAGATCACCCTGACGTCTTCATGAAACTCTTTGCAAGCTCTATTTCTGAAAAGGCGAAGAGATGGATTGACCAAATCCCTAAAAAAAGCATAAAGGACATTGAAGATCTGCAAAAGGATTTTAGAGTGAGGTGGTGTGACAAAGAAAATCCTCAAGATCTTTTTTCTCAATACTCCAACATTTGCAAAGGACCTTGTGAAAGTATAAGAGAGTTTACTGATAGGTTTAATCTAGCCCTCAAGAAGATTCGATCAAAGGTTGGTTCAGAGCAAGCTATCATTGGTCACTACCTATCCTCTTTGGAAGGAACTTTGCAATTCAGAGTCAAGGACAGATCACCAACAACCTTGGAGGAAGCACAAGAAATGGCTTTTCAGATTGAAAGAAATCTTGATTTCGATGACTTTATTGAAGAAAGAAACATGAGTTGTGAACCATGGGATCCAGGTGATGAGCCTATGCCGGAGCTTGAAAATCCAAGCGTCCTCCAAGTTGAATTAGCTCCTACCAAGAGGAAATGGAGCCTTTCTCAGAGTAATACCTCTTCCCAGGAGCCTCCTTCTAAGAAGACCCATCCAGAGGACGAAGATTGTGATGCATCCAAGGGTTTGGACTTGAATCCTGTACAAGACTTTTCTCTCTTCATCAATCAAGTGGGAGATCCAACTCTAAAGAATTGTGATTTCAAACCGTTTTATGTCTCTCTCCGAGTAAATGATCTTCTCCTCCACAATTGTCTTATGCATCCACAAGCCAAAGCCAACATAATGACAGAAGAAGTTATGCGACAATTGGGCCTGAAAATCTCATGGATTAACACCAAGGATGATTTTGTGAAGGGATCCATTAAAGATCTTGAGGTATCCTTTGATTCCTGCCTTGACGCTCCTTTCTAGATTGATGTGTTTATTGTGGGTGATGTAAATAAATTTGGGATTATCATTTGTGATGAACTTATTGCACATTTGGGTGGAAGCATTCACAAAGAAAAATCTGAAGCCATCGTCCCTCATCCTGAAGGAGGATATTTTACCGTTCACAGTGAACCTTTTGTTGGCTCACCAGTTGAAGACCCTGATGAACTAGATGACCAACTTCTGTGCATTAACAGCAGCCTGCGTGATTGGTTCATTCAAGAAGGAAAATTGGATATGGACACAATAGAGGAAACAGAAGGAATCTGGACGCTAGAATTTGACGGCTCACACTTAATTATTGGAGCAGGTGCAGAAATAGTCTTGACAGCTCCCTCAGGTGAGGTTTTCTATTGTTCTTATAGATTAGAGTTCAATTGCACCAACAATGTGGCTGAATATGAAGCCCTTATTCTGGGACTCAACCTGTCCATTGACAAAGGGGCTACAATCCTAGAAGTAAAGGGTGATTCAGACCTCATCGTTTCACAAGTTCTAATGAGGTTTGCAACTAAGAATGAAAAGTTAAAGAAGTATCGAGACATGGCCCAAAATATCTCAAAGACTTTCAAAAGGATATCACTCGAAGCTACTCCTTGAGAAGAGAACCATGTGGCGGACGCTCTGGCCGTTTCAGCATCCACTTTGCAACCTTGCGAAGGACATCTTCATGAACAATGCAAGATGGAGGTCCTCTTTAGACCTTCTATTCACGACAATCTAGAGAACTGGCAAGTTTTTGAAGATGATGATCAAATTATCAGATTCATGGAAAATAGCAAAGAATTCACAGATACACAAATAAATTTTCTAGCTAATTCTATGGACTTGGAAGTCATCAACCTGCAAAAAAACACATTACCGAAAGGGTGCATTCCTCTAGAAAATATTTTTGACAGACATGATGTTTTCAAAGGAAGAAGAACTAACAAGCAGGCCGAGGAATCCCTAGAGTTCAACATTGGTACTGAAATGGATCCAAGAGCAGTCAAGATAGGAAAGGGGACTACCGAAAAGGAGAGGAAGGCAATACTTAACCTCATCAGGGAATTCAAAGATATCTTCACCTGGAACTATGATGAATTGAAGGCCTATAGAGGAGACGTTATCCAGCACGTTGTACCTTTGATTGAAGGAGCCAAACCTTTTAGACAAAAGTTGAGGCACATCAACCCGAAGTTGGCAGGGCAGATACAAAAGGAACTCCAGAATATGGTTGACACAGGTATCATAGCCCCAATCCGATATTCTTCTTGGATGTCGAATCTGGTGGTTGTTCGGAAGAAGAATGGAGACATCCGCCTTTGTGTTGATTTCCGCAATCTCAACCAGATGTCATTAAAGGACAATTATCCTCTCCCAAACATGGAACATCTACTTCAACGAGTCACAGGAGCAGGAATGATGTCAATGTTGGATGGATTCTCGGGATACAACCAATTTTTACTCAAAAGGGAGGATCAGCTCAAAACTTCATTTACTACACCCTGGGGAACATTTATGTATTTGAGAATGCCATTTGGTCTTATGAATGCAGGTGCAACTTTTCAAAGAGCAATGGAATATTCCTTTAGAGACCTCATACAAAAGATCATAGAAATTTATCAAGATGATCTCACAGTGGTGTCCAAAGAAAGGAAAGATCACCTTTCCCACCTTAGAACTGTTTTTGAGCGATGCAGGGAGTATGGCATATCACTATACCCTAAAAAGTCTGTTTTCGGGATTGATGAAGGAAAATTACTAGGACACGTGGCTTCACCAGGAGGAGTTTCAATTGACTCTAAACGAGTCCAATCAATAAAAGATGTCCATCCCCCAGCCAACAAAAAGGCCCTGCAGTCCTTTCTTGGAAAAATCAACTTCATCCACAGATTCGTGCCTAACTTTGCCGAAAGGATAAAACCTTTAAGTGCTCTGCTGAATAAGGATGTTTCTTTCAGATGGGGAAAAGAAGCTGGTAGATCTTTCGAAAATATTAAGAACGCCATCTCTCAAGCCCCAGTTTTGATCAGTCCTGATTTTTCACGATATTTCATCATTTTCTCATTCGCTTCCCAGGATACCATTGCAAGTGTTTTGATGCAGAAGGATGCTGACAACTTCGAACATCCTGTGGCTTTAATGAGCAAAGTCCTGAGAGATTCAAAATTAAATTACACCATTACAGAAAAACAAGCTTATGCTTTGGTTAAGTCCCTCCATCATTTCAGAAATTATGTCGGATATAATAAGATCAAGGATTATGTCCCATACCCAGCTATGAAGGATGTTTTGTCACAGCAAGATTGTATGGGCACCCGAGGAAAGTGGGTTTCAAAAATACAGGAGTATGACCTAGAGATAAAACCCACCAAGATAATAAAGGGACAAGGTTTAGCTCAGATGCTCACTGAAAGCAATCAAGAAGCAATACAGATCGGTGAAAATGAGCAGGTGAATGTAATAACCAGTGAATTGGAGCACGATGAGTGGTATTCCGACATAGTTTATTATTTAAAGAACTTGTCATGCCCTGATCACCTGGTGGACCACAAAAGGAGAGCTTTGAGATTGAAAGCCATGAAATACTGCTTGACAAAAAATGGAATTGGATGGAGGAATCCTAATGGAGTTATACTTCGATGTGTGAACAAGGCTGAGGCAAAGAAGATCTTGAAGGAATTACATTCTGGATACTGTGGGGGGCATTTTGCTGCACGTACCACTGCCCACAAAATTTTGAGAGCAGGGTATTATTGGCCAACCCTTTTCTTAGATGCTTATCAACACGTTCGGTCCTACCAGCCTTGCCAATTCTTTATAGGTAAACCAAAGCTCCCAGCCCAGCCTTTGAAACCAGTAGTAGTAGAAGCACCTTTTCAGCAGTGGGGCCTGGATTTTATTGGCGAATTCAAGGACAACTCAAGTAATGGATATCGATGGATTTTGACGGCTACAGACTATTTCACCAGATGGGTTGAATCGATTCCTACAAAGAAAGCCACTGAAGAAGTTGTCATGAATTTCTTGGAAGATCAGATCATAACAAGGTTTGGGATACCTTCCAAGATCACTACAGATAATGCCAAGGCTTTTAGTTCCTACGCTCTGGTAGAATTTTGTTTCAAATATGGCATTACCCTGTCTCATTCCTCAAACTATTACCCACAAGGAAATGGACTAGCAGAATCAACCAAGAAGAATCTTATGAATATTCTGAAGAAGGTGGTTGAAGAAAACAAGAAGTCATGGGATAGAAAATTGAAGTATGCAGTGTGGGCAGATCGAATAACGACAAATACATCCACAAGGAAAACTCCTTTTGAGCTGGTGTATGGAATTGAAGCAAAACTCCCTATGAATCTCCAAATTCCCATTCTCCATTTTGTACAACAACATGACACAGATGGAGAGGCGATCCAAGGAAGAATAAACCAGTGGATAGAATTAGACGAAACTTGAAGAAATGCCTTTGGTTAGATGGTAAAGAACCAAGAAAAGGTAAAGAACACTTTTGATCACAAAGCCAAGGGCAAGGATTTTGCTGAAGGAGACCTTGTTCTTTTATGGGACAAAAGAAAAGAGAAACCTAGTATGCACAAGAAATTTGACAGCCTATGGGGAGGCCCTTACAAAATCAGAAGTTGTGCAGGTATAAATTCCTACAACTTGGAAACAATGGAAGGAGAAATATTGAAATTGCCAGTAAACGCATTGCACATAAAGTGTTACTACCCTCCAGACACGTGATCATATAGATAAGTAACCACTTCCGTGTATTATACCGTATTGTTTGTTTCTTTTATATATGCATCTTGTTTGTTTCTTGTTTTACTGCCTTATATGCACATTTACTATGTATATGTTGTTGCTTTACGGGGTGGCAATACCACCCCATCTTTTGTCGTTGATGCCTTCTTGTCAAGTGTGAGCAGGTTACAGGTCTATGCCATATATTTCTGAGGTTCTCATGCGCTCTACAGTTAGCACATGTCCCCGAGTTGGAGCCAGATGTTATCCCCAATATCTAGGGATAACTAGGAGATCATGTCTCGAGGCCCACATGATCCTAGACATGGAGTACCAAGAGCAGGAGTGACTTGAGCATGGCCCCTGGAGGGCCCATTTTTCTTCTTCTCAGCCAGACTTGTCCTGTCAGTGGTACCAGCTTCCATCACTACCAGCCTGGACTTGCATCGAAGAGGGATCTTGCTCCATGAGGTAATTGGTCCGAGGTATCATGGTATGTGTCATATTTGATTGTTATAACCTTCTGATATATGCATTAGGCTCCTTTCATTTCTGATGACTACTTGGATCTTACACTAATCCACTTGACCACTGTTGGGGTGATTGATGGGGTAGCTTAGCAAGCTGGTATTCATGGGTTTTGGTTATCCACCAAGGGGGATTTGCAGAGCCATCGTCCCCTCCCACCATCTTATCACTTTTCCATCTTATACCTCGCTCATCCATCCCATTCCCCTCGTCTAGCCATTAGGATGACCTTCCAGGGTACATTTCGTCTTGTGGGAAGAAGGGGCTAAAGGCCCAGGGGGTAAAAGCAGCTGGTAAAAGATAAAATCCATAGGAAATAAAACCTAGAGATGCTTCGCCCAGGGGATCCTCGAGAAGGCAATAAAAAGCCTCTCGATAAGAAACTAAGGGACCCTAAGAAAATGAAATAATAAATAAATACAAGACCTAACCAAGAGGATGGGAGGTCTCATCACGAGCCGGCCCATTATGTTCATAGGTATTTAGCAGTATGACATTGCCATTATCTGGTCACCAAACCAGGGCAGTGACCTTTGGTTACATGGCCAAAGGAAAGGGGGTCTCATCACGAGCTAGCATTCTCATTTCTGCGAAGATACTAGTGGGTAACGCGGTCAGCTCTGGCCACCAAGCCAAGGAAGTGTCCTCTGGTCAGACCTTGTAGTAAAAAGATATAAAAGAAAGATAAGGCAAATAAAGGGCTTGGAAAAAATGCATCCATGACGGGTACAGCTCGCCTCCTACAAAGGCACCCACAGACAACATCAACCCTTGGTCTTACTATGATTGGACATCCCTAAAAACCATATCACCTCATTACACATGGCTTGAANATGTTTGATAACTTTAATAATGAGATATGATTTACATTGCTATGATATCTAGGGCTGATGAGCCCATGGAGGGCGTAGTCTTTGATGTGGAGGACCATACCCAATGGACTGGTACTAGAGGATCGGTGCACATGGGGAGATGATTAGCTCGGACCTCCATGGGGCTGAAGAGACCATCAGATGGTTGCTGGGATGGCAGAGGCAGGACAGAGTTGTGACGAGCCCTTGCATGGAGAAGAAGAAGGATGCCCTCATCAGGACACTTTGGTAGAGATTGACCTATGGGGGATCAGCCCCTGCAGGTGGTATGATGGCTTTGATGGACAGGACGCCACCAGAGCAGACTGGACATTTCCTGGAGGATGTAGTAGTGCGTTTGGACTTTTTGGCACGTGTGGCAGCTTGCAGGAGGCCCAGAGGGGCCAACATCTTGTCTCTTGGATGCTGATCATGCCCAAAAAGGGACAACGTCTCCCTCAGAGGGGCCTGACGTCTCCCATTTTAGCTCTATTTTGACATTTTTAGCATTTTTAGTGACAAATAATGAAATATTGTAAAGTCATCCTTGTCGGTTGTTTTTAATGACCTATTTGTTAATTAAAGGTCATAGAGATGATATAAATTGAGGACGTTTTAGCCTCATTTGAATATAACACAACTTGTTGTCTTGTGAGAGATACTTTCTAGCTCTTGTCTTGGTTATTCTTGTCTTTTGGAGTTGAGGCACTACACTTGGAGGATTGTCTTTGGCATATGCATGGTGCTTTTTATCATTGGAAGGTGTTACAACTAGGGTTTGATTATGCTCTTCATGAATTTGTAAGTGTTTTTCTCATCAAAACTTGTTGATTGAATGGTTGTTGATTAAATATCTTGCATGTATAGTTACATTGTTATTATTATGCTTAATCATTGAAACCCTAGGGAGCCAACACACAAGTAGGTTGTGGCTTCATGTCCCCATGATAAAAGCTTGTTAGCCATTGATTAAAGAAGGACTAGCCTAGCCATAGCTACGCTAGCCATTCTTTTTTCTGAGTTAGATTTGAATTATAAGTTGAAGGAGGAAGACGTCCTAGGCCTAATTTAGTTTACACCTAGGGTTTTGACCTTAGGGTTTGAAAAGCCTTGTCCCCAAGAAATACTTTTCAGCCCTAGACTTATAGTTTGAAGCTAGCCGTTTTGCCAAAGAGTCATAAGGAAAGAGGGAGGAGCATGAGGCCTAGCTCTAGCTACACAGGAATGAGCCTCCTCCCCTTAGGGTTTTGATTTGGTGGCCCTCCCATTGCAACACCATTAAACCTAATCCTCTTGTCCTTAGGTTTAAGTCTCTCCAAGCCACTAGCCTTTCTCCATTTGACTCTATTAACCCAAGGCACTAGTCTAACAACACAACGTTGAGCTTTTTTGTGCTAAAACAATTCTTCTAAACACTCTTTAATTGAAACCCTAACTAACCCTAACGTTTTACTAACCCTAGTTTAGATGATGACATATTGGCTTCTTTGAACCTTGATTGGTCTAAAATTTACGACTAAGACATCCTTTGATAGCCATAGAAGTGTTGAGTCTTTTCATTGGTTTATTTTGGCAAAACGTCCACTTCTTCACCTATCAAACTAACCAGCAACAATATAGGTGATGTCATACCTGTTAAATCCCTTGTTTGGCTTTAAAACGTTGTGGTATAGTCACCTATTTGATAGACTTTGAGTTGTTGATTATTTTCATAAGCTTGTTTGACAAAACGTTCCTCTCATTGTCTTCAAAAATTGACCTAATACTAGGGCTGACGTCACCCTCAATCTACATAGTGACGCAGCAACAATATTTATGTATGAGCAAATTTATGATATTTGTTGCATTGTGATATAATAAGGATTGATTTTATACATTGAATGCCAATATCTCTTGTGTATTTATTGAAGAAGTGACATATATTATAAGTCTAATTGCAATCATTGACTTCGTCAATAATTACTTTCATCATTGCTCATATGTATTTAAGATAGTCATTGATATCCTTTGAAGTACTAACCACCGCAACACACATTTTAGTTTCTTTTGTCTTGTCTCACAAACAGGTGCCATTCAATGGAAGATATTCTCTTTGACAATCCATTTGGCAGTAATCTGTGAAGGGAAAGCTTACTTTGACCTTTGAAGCCTTAACCCTTTGATCCTTTTCCTTCAGAACCCCAAATTACTAGGGACGTCTCCCTTTGGATTAGCCACCCTAAATAGAAAGAGCTCCCCATCGAGGTGACAGTGGGTGGGGAAGCTCCTGTTACGCCAGTTTGAGCCTTGACTTCAAGCTACCTAAACCTTTCCTACAAACTGAGCGATAACAGGAATCATAGATGATTTTAGGGGCTAAATTTCGCAAATGGGCTAATTTTCCATAGTTTTTCCCAAAAACAGATTCATCAATTTTCATTTCTTCTAAAAATGATTCACCCAAATTGCATAGAATAAAATTATTTTACTTTAAAAATCACCAAAAGTTTATAGAAAATATAGAAAACCTTAGAAATTTGAATATTTTTACAAAACCATCGCCAAACATTTTACATTTTTCATATTAAGGACTAGTAAGATTAGCCCACGTTTCTACATTTTAATATAAATTTCCATCCTTAAAATCATCCCTGGTTGGAATATAGTGTGTGTTGTTGTTAAGTGCTAAAAACCTGTTGAATATGTTGCATGTGGTCCTCCCAATTTTCATTGAAGATAAGGATGTCATCTAGATATACCACCATAAAATAGTTGGTGAAGGGTCTCAATACATCATCCATGGACCTCATGAAATTTTCTAGTGCATTTGTTAGGACAAATGGCATGACCAACCATTCGAAGAGACCTTATTTAGATTTGAAATTTTTCTTCCATACATCAGTCGGTTCGATGGGAACCTCGTGGTAGCTAGACTTTAGTTCACTCTTACTGGAGAACTTGGCCCCCTTGAGTTGTTCAAGAAGGTCATCAATTCAGGGAATTGGGTACTGGTGCCTGACTGTGATTTTTTTTAGTGCTCTGTAATCAATTCAAAGCTTCCAGGTCCCGTATTTATTCTGCACCAGTGCAATAGGGATTCGACAAGGTGAGGAGTTTGGTTTGATGTTTCTCTTTTAAAGTGTCTCTTGGATATGATGCTTGATTTTGTCATTTTCCATAAGAAAATGATAATAAACTAGTCCATTAGGCAGAGGTGCACTCGGAGTTAGATCAATTGTGTGCTTGACTTGGTAATGCATTGGTACCCTAGTGGGTGAGGAGAAGATGTCTCTATAGTCTTCCACTATTATGTCCACTTGCTTCTGATGCAAAGAGATGATCTGTGTAGAGCTCATAGATGTGGCGGTGACCTTCTGCTTACTGTGGGCACAGATCATAAAGAAGATGAACTTCCCATTCTATGAAATGACCTTACTTCACTTCTTAACAAAGATTAAAGAAATAAAGGTAGGTCTACCCAAAGTCATAATAACACTACGAGGTCTAGAATCATACATAGCATGTCACTTCCACAAATATGGTTGTCCTAAAAGAACATCACAAACTTCAGGCGGATAAATATCACACATTACTTCATCTTTGAATGGATTGATTTCGTAGGGCATATGATGTTGTTGGCTGATGCAGAGATCTCTTCCTTGGAAAAACCAATCGATGATGTAGCGTTGCAGGTGTGGTGTCATTGACAGATCCAACCACTTGATGACCTATTATGTGATTAGGTTCTTCTGACTGTCGCTATCGACAATGAAATGAAGCAGAGCCCCCTTTACCCACATCTGTGAGTGAAAGAGGTGTTCCCCTTCCTCTAGTTCTTCGGTTTCGCTTGGTTAGACTTTCATGGTAGTGACAATGGCACTGGGTTCAACATAGATAATCTTCTTCCCTCCTTCTGGATTTGATTCAGAGTCAGAATTTTCCTCTAAATTAGAAGAATTCATATCATCCACCAGTGAATTCTTGGAGAGAAATTTTTCAATGTCGTGCCAAGGGATTTTATGGTATTCACACAACTTTCATGTGTCCTTCTTCGGATTCTACTTACCCTTCTTGTGTTGCAGCTTGGATTGGTTGTCCTGAGAGTGACCATCTTTTCTTTGTCCTTTGTTTTGTGGTTTGGGGATGCCTTTGACCTACTTCGGTTATGAGGAGTTTACAGATCCAAACTCCCTCCTCTTCTGCTTAAATTTTGCTCTATCTTGACAACATATCTATAAGCCGTACTCAATGATGTGATATCTAGAAACTCCATTTTTGTTTAAATGTATTTATGTATATAGACACAGTATTTGAGCACCATATGTCATTCATATTATTTTATACCCAATTTAGTGCATAGGGTATGGAAAATATTGGTGAAATCTAGTATTGTATGGTCCCTTTTTTGACACAGGGTGGTCCATCTTGTGTACTAGTCCTCGTAGCTTCCAAGGGGGTAGTATTTTTCTTTAATCAAATCCCTGAAGTAATCCCATGTGGAGGAGACCACAAATATTTCATATTCCTCTATCTACTTTTCTTAGAGTAAGTATCCAACTAGTACTTAACATGGGGGACGACCTTAAGGAGTGAAAAAGTAATAGTTTCCCTATTGGAAAAATTGTGGATCGAAAAATATGCTTCAATCATATTCAACCATTTATCTACAACATATTCATCTATCAATCCTTCAAATAATGGAATATCAAAATTTAATTGTACCTTGAAGGGGGTTTCATGGCCACTTGATGAAGATGCATCTCCTCTACACAACCGCCGAAGGATCTGTGCAAAGTTGTCCATCATTTTGTTCCTTTGTTGTGCAAGGGGTTCCTTGAGAAATAGTTTAAAAATATCTCCTACACCATCATCTTTCTTCTCATCCCCCATGAGTTGTGGTTGGGCTCGGTGCGACCGATCTTGCAAAGGCTCGATTGGTTCAAGTCCCAACTTCTTGTATCGAGATCTCGTTGGGGACATGCATGAAGAAAAATAACTGAAGAGCAAACCGCTCTGATACAACTAATATGGATTTATGAGCGGAACGAAATAAATAACGAATTGAATATAATAACGCATAGATACATAGAATAACAACATATATCCAGTGAGCAATAACTTCTATTGAATAAATAAAATAGGATGAAACTGTAATCCTGCATAACTAAAAACAACTTGCTCAAATGGTGGTAGCTATCTATGAGAAGAGATGTTTATGCTTCACACATCCATTTGAGTAGAATGATAACAATGAGGCTACATAGGCCTTTTTAACATTAGTCATGTCATCCAAAACCCTAACCCTAGGATATGAAATGCCAAAAGTTATGTGGGCCTCGATGGGTAAGTTGGTACCTCAACTTCCCGGGGTCGTAACGTTTGCATAAAACCTTGATTTTAGGCGTGTGATATCCCGTTGGAAAGGTATTTTCGAGATATACACATTATGTCATCAAAATCTGACTCCATCTACAGTTTGACTATGGGAAGCCAAAAAAATGGTGTTTAGGGCCCCAAAACGACTATGGAAGTAGAAAAAGATGTACTGCCATTAAAACTTCCAAAATAAGGCAATTGGATTAGGTGGGAGGTCACTGATATCCACTTAGAAGCTGTGTATGGATTCATACAACCTTGGAAGTGCAGAACCCACAATTACAAAGAATTACAGAAGAACGTGTTGAACTAAAAACTGTCAATATGAGCCAGTTGTAATAGGTGGGTGGCCACCAATATCCACCTAGATCAAACATGGTGTTATATTCATAGTAGCCAAAATCCATTATGAAGAATTATCCACAATATGCATTCATAGAATGTTCTTTAAGAAAGCCAAGAAATGTGTCATGGAAGAAATGGTGGGTAATTATACTAGGTAGTTTTAGGTCCATGATCCAATCCAAGTGAAAAATTCAAATGAATCTTAACTGCAGGTCGATCCTTAGAAAAAGGAGTTGATGTTTTCACATTCTCTTACACAACCACCCAAAACAGTCATAAAGCTCAAAGTAGGGGAAGGTCTCTCCAAGAAGGCTAAAAAATAGTGGGCCAACCTCCTTAAGTGGTGATATTTTAACCATGTGAATGTGATGGTAATGATGGACACTTCCTAACAGTACCATTTACTAACCATAATTCTCAAAAAAAGGTAGCACTCTCCATATTTAATTAGAATACGCCATTTCCTGTTATTATCCAATGTGTCCCTTAGATAATGACCATTGTGTATTAATGATGGAACATAGGATGTATGAGATGATCTTAAACATTGAATATGTTATGAATGATACAGACCTTTCCCTGAAACTCATGCATTGTAATTTCACCAAAATGATTTTAAAAACTTTGGAATTGGTTTTAATTTTGAACTTATGTTGTATTGTGATGGTGTCAAATTTGGGGAGTATATATCCCAAAAAATGTCAAAATTTCAAATCATCGAATTCTTTAGGAACACCTGACTTCAAATCATGGCAATTTCAATTCTTATGTTAGAAGTATATTGGAGAAGACTGTGTGTAAAAAATTGAGATAGTTCACATGAAAACCCTTTTTCAATAAACATCCATGTAACAATGCTTGTATCTTTATAATTTTTCAATACCCTTGTGCCTTATAAAATCTAAAATATTATTGTAGCTTAAAAATATGCAATGTTTCTATAGCTTTTAAAAATCTGCAATATTGTTTTAGCTTTTTAAAATATGCAATATTCTTGTAACTTGGAAATTTAAAATATTGTTGTAGCTTAAGAAATATGCAACATTGTTGTAGCTTACAATGTGGATCATATGACTCTACTTTTTGCAATATCAATTAAAATTTTGGTGTAAAACACTCCTCACAATGATTTTGATGCTTGGTATTTTTAAAAATTCTTGTATCTTTTAATTTTAGAATGCCAACATGGTTTTATAACTTATAGAATTTTCACTACCTCTAAATTGGAGGATCATTCCAAAAATTTGTAAACAATATTGTAACCATATAAACCTTGGCAAACATATTCCATTTGACAATAGTTTTGAAAATGGTGTTCGTTTAAAAATATTTCAAAGGATGATATCATACTACATATTTAAAAAATTGTGACACCTACTTGTGACGAAAGTACCCTTTCGTCGCAAAATTGAAGATAAACAATTGAATTTTTCATTTTTTGTATAAATCCATCCCATGTTCTCTTGAGACGAAACGAGTTGTACATCTCAAGAGTGACGAACCTAAAGATAATGGACTCCTGTCTCTCTTGCGATGAACTTTTGAGACGATAACCATTGATCGTTACATTGTTTGACAATGTCAACATTGATCGTTACACTATTTGACAAAGTCAACATTGACTTGGTCAATGTTCGTCGCTCTTGCGACAAAAAAAATATCTATAAATATTTTACAAATTAGAGATGCTACGACAATCTTGCTATAACCACGACGGTTCAGAAAGGGTATTTTTGCAGGTACGAGTGTCGAAAAATATTAGATGTGGGAAAAAAAGTAAAGAGGGTGAAAATGATGATGGTAGATGTTATTTCCCTTGTATAAAATGTTGTACTACACATCCCATAAGAATTTTAATAGCAACAACTAAAAAACATTGTAGAAAATATGGGCACATTGATGGGGGATCAAATGCATATCGTCCTGTGGTAATTAGCTATATATTCATTATCTGTTTTTATATTGTCAATTATATATATATGTATATATATTGTTTGAATATTTGTTATAAACACTATTTTTGCATGATTGTTTTTAATTATAAAGTTAGAGTTTCCCTCTAACTTTCTACATAATATTGCACCAAGTAGTAGTACAAATGATATTGTACAAGATGAGGAACATGATCAAGAAAATGAGGATGTCATGGAAGAAGATGATGGCACAAATCAAGTTAATGATCCCATGGACGAATATGATGGGACAAATCAAATGATCCAAGATTTGTTTGCTCATCCGGATGAGGATGGGGACAATGATGGTATTTATGATGAACCTCTATTAGAAAAGAAAAATAAATGATTTTATGAAGGCTCAAGAGAAAATCTTATCTCCACTACATTGCTGCTAGTGAACTTAAAGATTATGAATAATATGTAGAACACTTGTATGATAGAGATCCTAAGGTATGTAATATGTTTCATCTCATATACATGAATGTTGAATTTTTTCTATTTTTTTTAGTGTTAATTAATGTGTAAAATAAAAATGCAACTTTATGATTAATATTCTTTACATTAACTAGTTATTTGTTATGTTGTAGATTATTAGGTGAATTTTTGTTACCATCGTCAAATATTTTACCTCGCACATATCGAGATTTGCATGTCATTATGAAAGACATTGGAATGGATTATCAAACTATAGATGCATGCCCTAATGATCATATTATATATTATGGATGACATGCTTTGAAAACGTAATGCCCACAATGTCTTATTGGTAGATATCGAACTGATCAAGCAACAAAAAGGGTGCCTCGAAAGGTTCTTCGTCATATTCCCATAATTACACATTTGTAGTGATCGTTCAGGTGTGAAATAATAGCACAATTTATGGATTATCATGCACGTAACAAAGTGGAGATGGTGTTCCTCGAATGCCTATCAATGGTTATGCATTTAGGGAAATTGACGAAAAATTGACAGATTTTAAAGATGAATCTCGTAATGTTAGGCTTTCATTTGCAGCTGACGATGTTAATCGATTCGGAGAGCTTAGGTCTATTTACTCAGTGTGGCCAATTTTTGTTACCAACAATAACATTCCTCCTTGGATGTCAATAAAGAGGGAGAACATAATATTAACAATGATTATTCCAAGTATTTGTTTACATTAATGATTATTCTAGGTATTTGTTTACATTAATATCAAGTTTTATTATTTTCCTTCTCACATTACATTGAATTAAGTGTTTTCTTCATTTTTAGAGGAAATCAATTATATATAGATGTATTAATTTAAATATTAAGTTTTTAAATTATTTTTATCATAGATTGATTTAAGCATTGTTTTATTATTTTCTTTTTCATAGTGTATTGATGTTCATTCTTTATTTTTTATTATAAGATAGATAATCAAAATACCATATTCAACATAAATATGTTTTCTTATAATAAGAATATTAATAATAATGAAAGTGAAGAGCAATGCAAAACTAATTAAAAAAAACAAAAAAAAAATTAATTGTTTGAACAAATAAAAGAATGAAGAAAAAGGTCGTCAACAATATAGATTGCAAAAGGTGAATCAATAACAACATATGGCTCCTAATCAAAATGAAAAGCAAATAAAGAAAAAATCTAAACTAAAAGCAATGCATTGTATATTTACCATTTTCATCAAGTAAATAACTTTTATTTGTCTTGATTTTCCTTCCACTATGTTTACATCATGGATGATATGATTTCAATGGGGGTAATTTGGTATTGAATAACATTGTTTTCATACAATTGTTCATGATTGGAACTAAGGATTATCCATGTTAAGTTTGGATCTATGAAGTTGAGAGGAATGCAACATATTAAAGTGAAAAAAAAAATCACAAATTTTGCATTATATAAAAGGTTTGCATTTTTAATGATCTAATTCCTTATAAAATTTAATAGATTTGAGCAGTTTTTATTTCAATTTGTAATAAATTAAAAAACATGTAATTTTTATTTTGTTCAATAACACTTTATAAATATATAATTAGGTAAATATTCATTTTACCAAAACTCATTTGGTAAAAATTAAAACTATTTAGAATTTCATTTTCGAAATGACATTGTGGAAAAATACTTCAACTCATCCCATTCTTTTCATATGTAAGATACACATTTTACGTTTAAGAAGAAGACAACATCGTCCTCACAATAAACATAATTATAATTTAATTTAAATTTGAACCTTTTCATTTATTTAAAAATGGCATGGATTATTTTCATAGTAAAATTATTATAAAACTATAAAAATAATTATAGGTAAATGTAAATTTTGTAAATGAGATACTAGGAATATGTATAAGTATGGGATCACTCGACTACAGCTAGGGTTAGGGTTCTGGAAGTGAATATGGGATCGCTGGATCAAAGCTAGCGTTCTGGCGCTAAGCAGTCTATGGAAATGAATATGAGATCACTAGATCGGAGTTAGGGTTCTCACGCTAAAGGTTCCTCTCTATAGCGGGGGTTTTCTGTGTGACGACATCATGGCCTACGTTTCTAATCAGGCGTATTTGTCATTTGCTCCACCTTTACCACACTAAGCGTCACTATGATTTGTCTCTCGAGTCATGTCATAGGAGGTCGGGTTTCAACTGCAATGCTCAACTCTCTCTATATATGTTACTCCACTCGCTACCCCATCCATAGCCTCTGATCCACTCCCACGTTGTAAGTGCCATTGGATAAAAAAGGCTCCAGCTATTGCCTCTGATCCACTCCCACGTTGTAAGTGCCATTGGATAAAAAAGGCTCCAGCTATTGGTTCAATCCAGCTATTTGTTCTGTTATTACTCCAAAAGTCACCCTAGACTATAATCTCGTGAGCTTGGTAATATCAAATATTACAAAAGAAAAAGAAAGTTGATTTTGAAATTATGAGAGAGGTAAGGCTAAAGCTATCTGCTTCACTTTAACAAATCATATGAATCCATCCTTGCAAATCATCTTCCATATGCAGCAAAACAGATCATCCAAAAGCAATGTTTAGCCTTTCAAGGCTTTTAGGTCAAAGACTTTTATGGGAAAACATAGAATTGTGAACAAAGACATGAAAATCATTTTCAAGCATACTATTTATACAGTAGAAGAAGAATCATAATTTGGAAATCATTTTCAGAAGATATTTAGCAACACACAAGGTAGAAGATCGCAAAGGATCCTCCTAAGCAACCCTCTCACGCTTGTTGTTGAAGAAGAATAAATATGAAGACTCAAAATAGAGAAAAACATAGCTAAACATCACTCTCTTCTGCAAATGAATTCTTAACACAGAAAATGATAAGATAGGTTATCTTCAAATTAATTCTGTCAAAGTACAAAAACAGATCCTCTCAGCCTCTCGCCCTTTCCTCTTGATTGGAACATGGATTTATAATAAAAAAGAAAGGCAACAGCTAGAGGTGCGAGCTGGCCCTTCCTCCCATTGGATTCTCCAATCAACAACTATCTATCCAACACCTATGCTAACATCTATTAACAAACTGCTACAAAAAAGGAAAAATGTTGGCAATTAATCCAACACAATTTGAATGACACTTTCTTCCTTGATGCGCATCTTTTTCCATTGCCAAGTTTCCTGTAGAAGTTGTAAGTTGTCATCTTGCTGCCAATTGTTGTTTCTACAATCTTCTCCTTCATTAGCCACTCATAAAGATGTTAGCTCGACTTCCCTTGATTTTAGGTGCCAACTGGTAGTGCCATTCTGGTGTATATGTGTGCAAACCTTTGTCCTCTGTGAAATATTAGGTAGCAAAATTACGTAAAACCCCTTATGTTGCATCTGTGTGCAAAATTGTTCTTTGCCAGATATTGGGTAGCGAAATTAGGTAGCGCACTGTGGAATACACAACACCCAAGAGAAAACGCAGCGCTTAGGAAATTTACAGTGCCCAGGAGAAAACGCAGCGCTCAGGAAATTTACAGTGCCCAGGAGAAACGCAACGCACTACACTCTGCACATCCATGCATGAAAACAGTGGAATGGGCAAGAAATTGGGAGCAACATCATACATATCATGGCTATATTTAGTTCTTCAACCCCTGTATGCTTGATGCGTGGCTTGAGCTTGAGGCTTGACTCGTGGCCTAGCTTTGACTTAGTTTGTGGCTTAGTATTTTGACATATAGCTTTGACTCATAGATTATGAATTAGGAACGTAATATTAACTCATAGTTTAGCTTAATTTAATGACTGGTGACTAGCATAAGAAATGGGCATGTGGTTTTATAAACTCTAGACTTAGGATAATGCAAAAGCTTTATGCATAGAACTTTAGGTTTAGACTAGAGTTAAGCCACTTTAAAGCACACACCACCTCTTCTATCAAAGTCAATAAAGTCATCTATTGAATAGGCAACTAAAATAAAACATAGGGAAATCAACAAAATAAAAATTTAGGAAAAACTATTAAAAGTTGGTTTTTTTGTTATGCAGGTCAAAAAGACAAAAGGCAAAGGAATCTTAGGAAAAGATATCAATAGGAAGTTGTCAAGAAAGATTGGGGAAATTGACGTTTGGACATTGGAAAACACTAAAAGGGATTTTTATAATTTCAACATAAATATGCTGAAGACACTCTCAAAATATATTGAAAAAACTTGAGTGCTAACAAGTTCATCACGATCATACCTTTTAACAACAAGCTACAATTGGCATTCTCGTCCTACATTCTGGAAAATTCAAGACATTTTTCACTCTTTCCATGGACACGTGACCTTAAACATGACACTCTTTTGGTGTATACCACTAATTGCAAAGGCTCTTTCACCATCAAATTGGTGATATGATTTTTAAATTTCTAATGCAGCTAAGTCTTTGCTAAAGTGTTTTATCCCGTTGAGAGAGGGTGATAGGGTTTGAGGGATGGAGGAAGATATTAAGCTCATGGACTATTCTAAAGACACCTTAAGGGAGATGATTTCTTGGCTAGTTACCCTACTATTTCTATGTTAGTGTAAAGGCTCCCTAGAGCCTTGGGGTAAAGGGGGACAATATAGTGCAAAATGTAAACTTCGAGTAAGTGTTTCAATTGACAATCATTGGGAGGTAATGTGGTTTTTCATTTTGCAAGTTGCAAGCCTACTGTCGTGATTCAGATCCTCCTTTACAGGATGGTTAGCATATTGTTTTGGGAGGACGGTTCTACTATGTGAAGAGTAAATACAACTAGCTTCAAGATATTGGAAGGAGTAATCCTTGAACCTACAAAATATTCTCTATATTCTCTATACCTGGAGTTTTTGTTTTCTGAGAAGGATTACGGAAGAAATTGGAAGGAATAGGGTTTCATAGGTGGGATATGGTGGTTTTAAAAGTGGGTAGATGGAATTACATAATTTGCAAGGAGAGACATGGTGAAGGAGGTGAAGGGAAACAAGCAATGGAAGGTGGTGAAAAATCGATGGAGTAAGGTTTCCTTGGTTCTTGGAGAAGATGTCGGTGTAAACCAAATACTTGCTTTGGAAAAAAATACATTGGTAGGGAAATTAATGGGTCAAAGGGTGACTTGGGAACAACTTGGAAGTTGGATTCAAAAGGTGTGGGTTCTCATTTTTTGCTACGATATATCCTTTCACATCCTCTCTCATGGATGGTTGGGGTTCTTATTCAATTGAGAGAAGATCCATTCATTCCTAAAGGAGTATGGTTCATGGAGAGTTCCTTCCTAGCCATGAAGCCATGGCATCCCTTATTTGATGTTAAAGATCAGTTTATGGAGGAAACTCAAGTGTAGGTGAAGGTTCCTATGTTACCCATGGAACTCTAGATAGTACAATCCCTTACAATTATTGGGAATTTGATTGGTATGACACTTCTAATTGATGATATATTTTTTACTAGGAATATCATGTCCATGGTGAGATTGCTAGTTGAGATAGACGTCAGTCTTGGTCTTTATGAGATGGTGGATTTTGTAATCGGGGATAAAAAATGTTCCAAGATTATCAATTATTAGAGCATTCGATTTAGATGCATAAGCTGCCATGCCTATGGCCTTGTGCATAAGGAATGTGACAAGGTTCTCTTCAAAATGATTTAGTTGAAGAAGGAACTCTTGACTCAAGATTGTGGTAGGGAGGATACACTTGTGGATTTGATAAAAAGGGAATGAGGTTTATAAGTTCATGGCCTAGTAAATATCCTTAAGGGAAATGTTAAGGATACAGCGGACAAGGTGGAGGTTGACTTACGGATTGGGGACCTGTCTTAGGAGCTCGTCATGGATCAATATGCTCTAACACCGAAAAATAAGAAAGAGTGTAGGACACATCTAGTAATGGAGGATATAGAGTTTTTGGGTAAATCTAATACACTACCTCTTCACATGCCTATGGAGTCCTCTTCTTTTCAAAAGATGGAATAAGTAGAAATATTTTTTGTGGAATCAAAGTAGAAGGTTACATGTAGTGGTAGGATTGTCTCTTTGTTAGGCGATTTGTGTTTTTCTAGAGGGGTTGTGAGTAGGGATTCCCCTCATGTTTAGTAATGTTAGTCTATTCATTATGTTGATAGGGAAAATCTTATTGGTGGAAAGAAAAGTCTCGTCACCTCAGACTCCTTTGCAAAGGGGAAGGGCATTACCTCCTATGAACAAATAAGGGTTTTTTCCCACCAATTTTACTAGCCTTAGAGGTTTGGATTTGGATTTCCCAAAGGACATACGACCTTTGATTGTAGGGGGAATCCAACTTTAATATTAAAACTAGCTTACGAGAGAGAAATTAAAGAAGTGAATCAAGGTAAATAGAGGTTGATTACACTAACCCTTAGAGTAGGCCTAAATCATTGTTCAGTGTCCTAATGCAAATGCTTTCAATTAATATGAAAGCTTCGGGGTGTAGCGAACGAGACTGGCCCTCAAGACATTGGTGGCGTTAGACAAACGAGATATAGTTTTGATACAAGAGACAATGGGAAAGGAAGAGAAGTTCATTTTTTAACTCAAAAAGTCTTTGAGGATGGGACTTTCTTGCTTTAGATTCAGAAGGGTTTCGGTGGGTTGATTTCTAGTTTGAATCGTAGTGTATCCCTTATTAATTATTTATCTATTCATTCAAGGCTTTAAATAGAGGTATATATTAAAAGCTTGGGCTTGACTCTCACTTTACTAATATTTTCTAAATTTTTATGGGCCTTATGAGGGTAAGCAATTTAATAGGAAAATTTATTTACTTTTCAGTGTTTTAAAGTTGTGGGGGACTTAAATCTTTCTTTTATTATAATGGAGATATGGGATCCAATGCTAGTGTGGATAGATTAGTTGGATTCTTCCATAACTTGTTTAATAATGAAGATGTTGTGGACATTGAACCTATTAATGTCAAGTCAACTTGGAACAATAGTATATAAAGGGGAATATTGTGTTTCCAAAAGGATCGATAGGTTTATGATCCATGGGGGCTTTCTACAAAAGGCTTACATGTATTGGTCATGTACCGTAAGGTCCAATAGATTCCCAAATCACTTTCCATTTGTTTAGGAATTCGATAAAAATGATCCTAGAGATACTTTCAACTTTAATCTAGTATGGGATATCAAGGAGGAGTTTTAGGACTCGTGAAGGTAAGTTGGCTGAACTATTATTCTTCATAGGGGGGCACTTTTTGTGAACAATTCGTAAAGGCTTTGAAAACAATTAAAGAAAAGGTGGTTGACTTGGCAGGAAAAAGACATAGAGAAGGGATGGTTAGCTAAAAGAAGTGGAGAAGACCTCAAATCACTTATTTATACTAATTAGAGATGTCAACTCAATGAAAAGGATAAGGTTCTTTTAGAGGGATTGGAGTCAAAAAAGGAAAAGTCACTTATAGATAGGGAAAGAGAATGAAGGCTCAAGAGTAGGGATACTTTGATTGCAGTGGGGGACCAAAATACCAACATTTTTAAAAAAAATTCCAATAACAAAAAGAGTGTTAATACAATCTAGTAATTAAACAACATGGAAGGGAGGAAGGTCAACAACTTTAAGGATCTAGTTTAATTAAGAGAGTATCATTTTGAGGAGGTGTTTAAAGAACTAGATAGAGAAAACATAGAAGTAATTCTCAACGTGGCAACTTGTTTCCCTCAATTGGTTGGAGAAGATGAGAATGAGAGGATGTATATGTAGTCACAAGGGAGGAACTTATTTATGTTCATAACTACTTTAAGAAATATAAAAGTCTAGGCTAGATGGATTGATTGTGGAACTCTATATTGAGTTTTTTGACTCACTAGGTGAGGACATGCTCAAAGTTTTTGAAGAAGTGAGAACTTCTAGGAGAGTGTATGTATCTTTTAATTCCACTTTTGTTTCTCTCATCCCAGAAGTGGATTCTCCTAAGAAGTTTGATGGCTTCATGTCTATCACCCTATCAAACTACATTTACAAAATGATTCCCAAGGTCATTGCAGTTAAACTAAACAATGTCTTCTCAAAAATAAACTCACCTGAGTAGTTTGGGTTCTTGGAAGGGAACCAGATACATGAGGCTATAAGATCAACACAATAGGAACTACACATTATCAAAACCTCACATATGCCATCAAGAATGATCAAGTTAGATATTTATAAGGTGTATGATAGGGTATGATTTTTTTACTACTCTTAATTTACATAGGGCTCTCACTTCCTTTGGTAAAGTGCATTATGGGATACGTGATTACTGCCTCCTTTGCAGTATTGACTAATGGATTATCATCAAGTTTCTTTAAGTCTTCAAGGAGGCTTAGACAGGGCTACCCAGTTTCACCCTACTTGTTTCTTTTGGTAGCAGAGGGATTAAGTATATCCATTAGTGAAGCTAGGAGAACAAGGAGAATCGAAGGTGTGTGAATAGGAAGATCTCAGGTACTCACAAATTACTATTTGTAGAGGATGTTATACTATCTCATTTTGAATAAAAAAGGGATGTTTAATGTTTCAGGAACATTTTACATCTTAACAATATGGATACACGCATGGACATAAATGAGAATAAGTCTACATTTTATACATTTTGTTTGGAAGGTGATCAAGATCTAGGTATTGGATGATATTTTCATTTTCAACACTTAGACATGTTAGAAGGGGTTAAATATATGGGCCTTGCTCTTAATCCTAATTTTTATGGAAAGGTAGATTTGTACTTGCTACTATCTAAAATTTATAGGTGCATCTCTTTCTGGTGAAATAGGTGACTCTCTAAGGGAGGTACATTATTTATGATAAATTGAGTAATAGAAGCTATTCCAATATACTGGCACACCCTAGCTCATATAGCCAAAGGTATTTGACCGCAAAATCCTTATGGAATTTCATCACAAAGAAGATCTTATGGAAAGTTATACTTTTATAGAAATGCATTTCTCCAAGAACTCTCTTGGACTGGATTAGGAAAGAAAAGGAAGAGTATTGTGAATGTATCCAACCAATGGAAGTTAAAGACACTAGCCTTCCCACTCATAGGCTCTTGTCTGACATGGAGAGTGGGAGACGGATCACAAGTGAGAGTGGGGAAGATGCAATAATGGGGTGTGGTAGAGACATATTCCTCCCAGACGAAATCATTCAACACCTATAGGTAATTGGTGAATGCACATTTAATTTGATTGATAGCCCACATGACACATCCTTGTGATCTAAAGGCTAGAAAAAGGTACTCACTCTTGGTCTAGAAGGAAATTTGGCCCAAACATGGGATCACTTTTTAGCAGAACTAAAAAATGGACATAAAAGATTGAACAATTTCTCAGATGAATTAATCTGGGCTCTAAATGGAGTAGGGGGGAATGATACTACTAGTATTCGATATTCAACTCCTTTTGGACTAGGAAAAGTTGATGATAAATGGTGGTGGCAGAAAATTTGGAAAGTTAAATCCCCTCCCAAGTGTAAGTTGTTTATGTGTCTCATCTTGAACATTAAATTTCTAACATGGAAAGCCCTCTAGAAAATAAATAGAGCAGGTCCAATTATTTGTTCACTTTGGAGTAGTGGGGAAAACACTTCACATTTATTTGTTCTTGCATTGTATTTTTCCTTAGAAAGTCTATGTTGAGGTTGGGGAGCTTTTGGGTATACATAACCTTTGGAAATGTGAATCTACAGAAACATGTATTATTGTTTGGTTTACTTAGCAAGATCTAAAGTGCTTTAGAGCAATCCCATTTATGTTTTTGTGGGGAATATGGATAACTAGAAACTATATTTTGTTTGAAGAAAAGATGTTGACTAATTTTCATGAAGTTTCCTAGGTTAATGCTTTATTTCCCTAATATAAGGTTATTCTAAATGTTAAATCATAGAGAATTCTCTTGGAGATAAAGGTGGACAAGACTTTATCTAGGGGATATTTGGATGGGGCTTGTCAAGGCCCATATTCTATCAGTGAGATTTGCTTTCTTCATTCTATATATTTAAGAGACACACATATTTAAGTTCAAATGTAATATGGTAAGAGGAACAAGTAACTAAGGGGAATTCAAAACCTTATACTACTTACTAAAATCTTCTTTGGATATAGTGATTGGTAAGTTTCAAGTCATGGGTGATTCATATAGTCATTAGTCAAATTAAAAGAAGCCTAAGTACAAAATTATTATTTCCTTTGATTAGCACATTAATTAAAGGAAATATCTAATCATGTGATCCTTTGATTAGCACATAAACTAAAGGAAATATCAGTTTCTTTGGGTGAGTCATAGTCCTATTTATAAAGAGCACAACAAATTTTATGGTTTCTTGGAAGAAGTAGTTTCTTGGAAGAAGTAGAATATAGACATACATTGGTATTACAACAATTTGTTCTTAATTACATTATAGATAATATAGTTGATATTAAAAAGATTGTGGATATTTTTGGATCTATAATAAAAGATTCTAAATAGATATATCTCTAAATCATGTTCTTTTAGCTGTGCCTAGAGCACCTTAATTTGTTTATCTCAAATAAAAGTAAGATCATGTGTGTTTAGCTTTCCCTATAGCACCTTAATTTATTTATCTCAAATAAAAATAAGTTTTTTTTAATAAGTTTTTTTCCTTTAAAAAAATAAGAAAAAGAAATAATTCAAAAATTTATTCAATGCAAAATATTTTGAAATCAATATTTTATATGTGATAAATTAACTATTTTATATTTAATTATTAATATTTTTAATTAAAATAAATTATAAAACATAATTTTTTAATTTACCATTATATAGTTCAAAATATTTTTTTTTAATTTACAATTATAGTTAAATTTTCTATATTTTAATAAACCCACAATTTCATGTCTTATTGTAGATATATTTAATTAAAAATAATTAATAATAAAACCACAATTGCTTGTGTGATTGTAGATATTTTTAATTAAAAATAATTAATAAAAAAATTGAACGGGCTCTTAAAATGAACAAATGTAGCTTACAGAGAATCATGAATGCTGTGTTTTTCCCCTCGTGGAAGACAAAACTGGTAGAGATGTGACCACCGCTTCAATGTGGAAAGAGCAGCGCATACATCAATCAATCTTAGAAAGTCCTCGCCGAATACAGCGCTGAAATAAAGCTAAAGTACATGCCGCATTATCAATCAAATTATAATATTCTCAGTAACTAGTAAATTGAATGTCCATACTACTTATTGGCAAAAATGTAATTTCTGTCATTTTATTTGGTCTATCGATAAAGCCGGGTCGAAATTTAAATGTAGAAATCTATGGAGTAAACTGTCGGATTTAAACGTAAAAATCTATGGAGTAAACTGTCAGACCTATTGATCGATAGAATAAATTGTTGCACATTTTAACGATACGTATCCTTCGTCACGTGAACGAAGCGGGAAGACGGGGATTAATTAAATTTTGGTCCATATTAAGTAACGCTTGATTGCCATTTTATCTTGTACTGTGGGTATGTACAGAATCTTAAACTTTACTGCACGACGGATATGAATAAAAGAGGGCTTATCTGCTTCAGGACAGTGAAACTGACCAATGGCGGCAATCAATAACCAGCTTGCTGAGCAGGTTTTAATGCTATCCTGGAGTATATATCAAGATAATTCGACTGTATATATAATAGTTTTAGCAGCATTAAAACCTGCACAAGAAGTTGGTTATTGATGGCCTTTAGATGGCATTGTATATTGTCATTCAAATCGCCTCATTTTTTGTGAGCTGTTTTTTCGATGAGTAAATTTTTTATTTTTTCATTAATTTTTTAAAAATTGGAAGATTTAGGTTATTATAAAATTAACCAAATTTCAAGAATAAAGTTTCCAACACAGTAATCAAAATCTGGTTTTCGACACAGTTTTTTCAGAATTTTAAATTTTACAGAAATTTTAAACCAATCTTGAAAAAAAACAGCAAAAGAGACCAGTATGAAAGAGACCAGTATGAATGACCATTATCCACACCTTAAGGACCATCGTATGTCCCGAACAAGGTGAAAAACTGTATTTATAATTGAGTAAAATAGACTTGTGTACAGTATTCAAACTGATAAAGGTAAATTGATTTCTTCGTCATTTTCTAACAAATTAAAGGGTTTTACTTTGGAGTAGGTTAACTCGGGAACAATCTTCCCTTCTTAGTATCCTTAATTAGGCAGGTCCTCCCCACGATAGTTCCCTCACGTCCAATTTATTTGACATCCAATTTATTTGATGGGATTGCCACGATCTACCCGCCGTAATAATTTGTGCATGCACATTATTTTCTGGATCGTTTCGCCTGGGAAACAGCCCTACGATATCCCTTACACGTATTCGGCGGAGGAGGAGCCTTACGGGGTTTTGAAACAGAGGCATCGCTGGGTTGAAGCGCTGGATCCAGAAGTTGAAGATGAGAGGTCCAAAATTGATGCGTTATGTGGTTCTGATTTGGTTGCCTTTTACGGACTGCTAAGAAGGATATATTCAATTTTTTGGAAAGAAGTTTAAGCCAAAAAACAAAGACCTCATCTCGGGGAATCAGGATCGAAAGGAAGCCCAATAAGTTCGCTTGGACCAGTGGCCCCGATAATCTGTGCATGCACGGATAGTTTCGCCTTGGAAACAGCCTTACCAGAGTCCTTACACGTATTCCGCGGAGGAGCCTTACGTACTCGGCGGAGGAGGAGCCTAAACCCAAACCGAGACATAGCTAGGGGGCTGAAGCCATGGATCAAAAAGTTGAGGGGAGAAGTCAAAAATTGATGGGTTATGCTGTTTTGATTTGGTTGTTTTTTATGGGTTGCTATAGGGACATAATGCAATAATTGGCATAATGGTTTGCAAGACAAAACATTCACATATCAAGAATCTTATTGTTTAAAGTTTATCAAACAAGCATATATTTTCAAGTCAAGACCTTGTTTGGAGTGATATACAGAGTGAAGATGGCACTATTGATAGCATTGATCGTAACTTCTCTGATATCATACAATAGGTTGGAAGACTTTATTTCCATGGACCATGCACATTTGTACGAAGATCACATAGGAAGGGATTTGGTGATGGTGATTCTTCTATGATGGGTCCAACATCCTTGAACTATGCATTGGTATTACTATTATATGTAATGATCTTTTTTTGAATGTTGACTATATTTTAGGTTCCAATGTTGTTATGGCCCAAATGCTTTTAGAGGACATCCACAACCACAGTTCAAAAAGCCAACTTTTGTCCAAAAAAGAGGATGTTAATGAAAATTTATATCTTAGTAAGTGAATGATATGCCATGGGTTGCAATTATCACCTATAATGAGTACCTACATAAGGATTGCAATGGTTGTCCATGCCATGGAAAATATGATAGATCTCGTGATCCAAAGTCCTTGAGCACCCCCGGTCTTTCAAATGAGATCTAATCAATGATAAAGACACTTTGTGGACTTACAATATTTGAATGTCATATCCTTGATGGGCTTTTTAGTTCAGTGATGGGTGCTACAGACCTTAATTTATATAGAAAATATGTCTCCAATATATTCAACCGCCATTTGAAAAATAAATATCAATTAGATCCCAAGGATTCTTTGAGTGTTAATAAATGGTATCAACAAGACAAAAAATCCTTTTAAATATTTTTTTTTCTACTAGTGACCAGAATGGGGAGGATGTACCATTCATAATTGGCATCCAAATAGAATGGATGCTTGATATGATGGTCATGTGTTCTCACAACCACATGTTGGCTTTGGATTCTACATTTAGCACAAACAAATATGGGGTAAGTTTTATTAGTTTTTTTTATGTTTCTATTGAGTTTAATGTTTCATTCAATATAATTAGTACTATAAAATTGAGAACTTGATTATTGTATTGGTTTGTGTAGTAGCAATTATACACAGTTCTTGCCTTTGATTCTCAATATAGCAGTGTTCATGTTGCATGGGAAGTGTGTTCACGCAAACTGAATGTTGTCATGACAGATGATACATTAGAAAAAATTAAAGCATTGAGGTGAGACAAATATTCTGCACGTTATGAATGTATGAATTATCATTAGCACATGTACACCTAAATTTGTGTTATTACATTTAATAATGAATATATTTGGTTGCTAAATGTTAATCGTGTTTAATTAACAGAAGAACGATATCATTTTTCTTGTAAGAAAATTTGTGGTTGTCACTTCCTCCTTTATTGTTGGCATGTTCGTTGTGCTTGGTAAAACAATGTATTTCAATTGGCATCTTCCGGCAGGGAATTATCTCATAGTCTAGGTGAGATAATGCACCATTGTTGTGATCATGATGTCGTTAGTGAGGCAATGCGAACATTTTTTGAAAAAATTGTTGGCAAAGTTAAGTTTTTGGACTACTTAAGAAAACATTGGTTGGAAGGGTATAAGATATGTAAGTTACTTGTTATGTTGTCTTAGATTACTTTCTCCAACATATGTAGATCATTTTAATTTAGTTATAATTACATGTCATATTAAATTAACATATTTATGAATGGTTTTTTTTTCTTATTATATATGTGGGAAAAATGTTGTCGGGACTTTCCTCATGCTAATCAAAAGTCCAATAGTTCAATTGAATCATAACATTGCTTCTTGAAGACCAATTTCTTATGTGACCGAAGGCATAAATGTTCTAGGAGAATGGATTGGTTGATTTTCTCCCTATTGAAGAGGGTGGAACCTTTTTTGGTGCATCGAAACTATTTGAAGGACTCTTGGTTTCTAACAAACTGGAAGAAGGAGAGGTATCTTGAGACTTCATTAGAGAAATCTAGGATAATTCCTGACAACCAGGGATGATTTTAAGGATGGAAATTTATTTTAACATGTAGAAACCTTGACGAATCTTACTAATCCTTCATATGCCAACTATAAATGATTAACAATATTTTTGTAAAAAATAATTAAATTTCTAAGGATTTTATATAGTTTTATAAAATTTTGGCGATTTGTAAGGTAAAATAATTTTATCCTATAGAATTTGGGTGATTCATTTTTAAAATAACGAATATCATTGTTGGAAAAACCATGGAAAATTAGCCCATAAGCAAAATTTAGCCCCTAATATCATCCCTGCTGACAATGATGTTAGTCCTCGTGACATTGTTGAAGGTGCATACATGGTTATTAGCCAGGCGGATTGTGCAAAATATTACATTGTATCAACATCTACTGCAAATGGTCTAGTATGTGATTTCTCATGGTCATTGCAAGGAAACAAATGCAAACATGTTTTGAAATTGAATATTCTATATGGAATTTGTAATGAACCGCCTCGTTACGACAACCATTCTAGTGACAGGTGCAAATTTTTTATTTTTATTTTTTTTGTGTACGGTGTGTGCACGCGTGTAGAAGTAAAAACACACTTGACTCTATGTCGCCCCTTGACATCCAACAAGACGCGACCATGGTGTTCATTGCAAGAAGACAAAAGCATACGACGAGTATTTGCAAACAACTAAGACCATAGGCAAAGGTGCACAACGCAACATTTAACGACAAAGTAAAACTGACTGCTAAAATACGACTGATCTCCCGCCCGTCCTACCCTGCAAGGTTAGGACCTCCAAGACACATAAGCAATGCTCAAGCCCGGTTTCCCATCGTCTTTAACCATTTAAGGTCTCAGGGCTGGCGACTGTTCTGAGGAAGATGGAGGTGTCTACATCCCACCCGACACCACTGACCAAGCGACCAACTGACCACGATCAATTACAACATACATAAGAAGAACAAATGCGCCCCTCATGGAAGGCGCGTGACCATAATAAGGATACAAGTTTAACATAACCATATTCGCCATTTCAACCAATACCGTGAAGTAATTATAAAAGGCCTATGCACTAACACTACATTTATTAGTGATATGAGAATCACGTGTAGAAATTGGTTTACATAATTCACAAGTAAATCCAATAGCATAAGACACATTATGACAAACGAAATTAACATCATTAACTAACCGGTATTATCATTGCCGTTAACATTATTACCATTGCGCCTTGAACGTCACCATCAACATTTCATTTACACAACACTAGCAATATACATCATGCTTGAATAGACATCCTAATTAGAAAAGGGCAATACATAAAACGACCCTATTTAATGCCACACTTCTTGAATAATCC
>JASDQU010103706.1:85736-107686 GCA_032191745.1 Picea mariana
TGCTCGAATGGTGGTAGCTATCTATGAGAAGAGATGTTCTGCTTCACACATCCATTTGAGTAGAATGATTACAATGAGGCTACATAGGCCTTTTTAACATTAGTCATGTCATCCAAAACCCTAATCCTAGAAGATGAAATGCCAAAAGTTATGTGGGCCTCGATGGGTAAGTTGGTACATCAACTTCTTGGGGTCGTAACGTTTGCATATGACCTCGATTTTAGGCGTGTGATATCCCGTTGGAAAGGTATTTTCGAGAAATACACATTACGTCATCAAACTCTGACTCCGTCTACAGTTTGACTATGGGAAGCCAAAAAAAGGGTGTTTAGGGCCCCAAAACAACTATGGAAGTAGAAAAAGATGTACTGCCATTAAAACTTCCAAAATAAGGCAGTTGGATTAGGTGGGAGGTCACCAATATCCACTTAGAAGCTGTGTATGGATTCATACAGCCTCGGAAGTGCAGAACCCACAATTACAAAGAATTATAGAAGAACGTGTTGAACTAAAAACTATCAATATGAGCCGGTTGGAATAGGTGGGTGGCCACCAATATCCACCTAGATCAAACATGGTGTTATATTCATAGTATCCAAAATCCATTATGAAGAACTATCCACAATATGCATTCATAGAATGTTCTTTAAGAAAGCCAAGAAATTTGTCATGGAAGAAATGGTGGGTAATTATACTAGGCATTTTTAGGTCCATGATCCAATCCAAGTGAAAAATTCAAATGAATTTTAACTGCAGATCGTTCCTTAGAAAAAGGAGTTGATGTTTTCACATTCTCTTACACAACCACCCAAAACAATCATAAAGCTCAAAGTAGGGGAAGGTCTCTCCAAGAAGGCTAAAAAATAGTGGGCCAACCTCCTTAAGTGGTGATATTTTAACCATGTCAATGTGATGGTAATGATGGACACTTCCTAACAGTACCATTTACTAACCATAATTCTCAAAAGAAGGTAGCACTCTCCATATTTAATTAGAATACGACATTTCCTGTTCTTATCCAATGTGTCCCTTAGATAATGACCATTATATATTAATGATGGAACATAGGATGTATGAGATGATCTTAAACATTGAATATGTTATGAATGCTACAGACCTTTCCCTGAAACTCATGCATTGTAATTTCACCAAAATGATTTTAAAAACTTTGGAATTGGTTTTAATTTTGAACTTATGTTGTATTGTGATGGAGTCAAATTTGGGGAGTATATATCCCAAAAAATGTCAAAATTTCAAACCATCGAATTCTTTAGGAACACCTAACTTCAAATCATGGCAATTTCAATTCTTATGTTAGAAGTATATTGGAGAAGACTGTGTGTAAAAATTTGAGATAGTTCACGTGAAAACCCTTTTTCAATGAACATCCATGTAGCAATGCTTGTATCTTTATATTTTTTCAATACCCTTGTGCCTTTTAAAATCTAAATATTGTTGTAGCTTAAAAATATGCAATGTTTCTATAGCTTTTAAAAATCTGCAATATTGTTTTAGCTTTTTAAAATATGCAATATTCTTGTAACTTGGAAATCTAAAATATTGTTGTAGCTTAAGAAATATGCAACATTGTTGTAGCTTACAATTTGGATCATATGACTCTACTTTTTGCAATATCAATTAAAATTTTGGTGTAAAACACTCCTCACAATGATTTTAATGCTTGGTATTTTCAAAAATTCTTGTATCTTTTAATTTTAGAATGCCAACATGGTTTTATAACTTATAGAATTTTCACTACCTCTAAATTGGAGGATCATTCCAAAAATTTGTAAACAGTATTGTATTTATATAAACCTTGGCAAACATATTCCATTTGACAACAGTTTTGAAAATGGTGTTCGGTTAAAAATATTTCAAAGGATGATATCATACTACATATTTAAAAAATGGTGACGCCTGCTTGTGATGAAAGTACCCTTTCGTCGCAAAATTGAAGATAAACAGTTGAATTTTTCAATTTTTTTATAAATCCATCCCACGTTCTCTTGAGACGAAACGAGTTGTACATATCAAGAGTGATGAACCTAAAGATAATGGACTCCCGTCTCTCTTGCGATGAACTCTTGAGACGATAACCTTTGATCGTTACATTGTTTGACAAAGTCAACATTGACCGTTACACTATTTGACAAAGTCAACATTGACTTGGTCAATGTTCGTCACTCTTGCAACAAAAAAAATATCTATAAATATTTTGCAAATTAGAGATGCTACGACAATCTTGCTATAACCACGACGGTTCAAAAAGGGTATTTTTGCATGGAAGAATGTCGAAAAATATTAGACGTGGGAAAAAAAGTAAAGAGGGTGAAAACAATGATGGTAGATGTTATTTCCCTTGCAAAAAATGTTGCACTACACATCCCATAAGAATTTTAATAGCAACAACTAAAAAACATTGTAGGAAAGATGGGCACATTTATGGGGGGATCAAATGCATATCGTCATGTGGTAATTAGCTATATATTCATTATCTGTTTTTATATTGTCAATTTTATGTAAAATTATATATATATATATGTATATATATTGCTTGAATATTTGTTATACACACTATTTTTGCATGATTGTTTGTAATTATAAACTTAGAGTTTCCCTCTAACTTTTTGCAGAATATTGCACCAAGTAGTAGTACAAATGATATTGTACATGATGAGGAACATGATCAAGCAAATGAGGATGTCATGGAAGAAGATGATGGCACAAATCAAGTTGATGATCCCATGGACGAATATGATGGGACAAATCAAATGATCGAAGATTTGTTTGCTCATCCGGATGAGGATGGGGACAATGATGGTATTTATGATGAACCTCTATTAGAAAAGGAAAATAAACGATTTTATGAAGGCTCAAGAGAAAATCTTATCTCCGCTACATTGCTGCTAGTGAACTTAAAGGTTATGAATAATATGTACAACACTTGTATGACAGAGATCCTAAGGTATGTCATATGTTTCATCTCATATACATGAATGTTGAATTTTTTCTATTTTTTTTAATGTTAATTAATGTGTAAAATAAGAATGCAACTTTATGATTAATATTCTTTACATTAACTAGTTATTTGTTATGTTGTAGATTGTTAGGTGAATTTTTGTTACCATCGTCAAATATTTTACCTCGCACATATCGAGATTTGCATGCCATTATGAAAGACATTGGAATGGATTATCAAACTATAGATGCATGCCCTAATGATCATATTATACATTATGGACGACATGCTTTGAAAATGTAATGCCCACAATGTCTTATTGGTAGATATCGAACTGATCAAGCAACAAAAAGGGTGCCTCGAAAGGTTCTTCGTCATATTCCCATAATTACATGTTTGTAGTGATTGTTCAGGTGTGAAATAATAGCACAATTTATGGATTACCGTGCACGTAACAAAGTGGAGATGGTGTTCCTCAAATGCCTATCAATGGTTATGCATTTAGGGAAATTGAGGAAAAATTGGCAGATTTCAAAGATGAATCTCTTAATGTTAGGCTTTCATTTGCAGCTCACGATGTTAATCGATTCGGAGAGCTTAGGTCTATTTACTCAGTGTGACCATTTTTTGTTACCAACAATAACATTCCTCCTTGGATGTCAATAAAGAGGGAGAACATAATGTTAACAATGATTGTTCCAGATATTTGTTTACATTAATGATTGTTCTCGGTATTTGTTTACATTAATATCAAATTTTATTATTTTCCTTCTCACATTACATTGAATTAAGTGTTTTCTTCATTTTTAGAGGGAATGCATTATGTATGGGTGTATTAATTTAAGTATTAAGTTTTTAAATTATTTTTATCATAAATTGATTTAAGCATTGTTTTATTATTTTCTTTTTCATAGTGTATTGATGTTCATTCTTTATTCTTTATTATAAGATAGATAATCAAAATACCATATTCAACATAAATATGTTTTTTTATAATGAGAATATTAATAATAATGAAAGTGAAGAACAATGCAAAACTAGTTAAAAAAGACAAAAAAAAAATAAAAAATTGTTTGAACAAATAAAAAAATGAAGAAAAAAAGGTCATCAAAAATATAGATTGCAAAAGGTGAATCAATAACAACATATTGCAAAAGGTGAATCAATAACAACATATGGCTCCTAATCAAAATGAAAAGCAAATAAAGAAAAAATCTAAACTAAAAGCAATGCATTGTATATTTACCATTTTCATAAGTAAATAACTTTTATTTGTCTTGATTTTCCTTCCACTATGTTTACATCATGGATGATATGATTTCAATGGGGGTAATTTGGTATTGAATCACATTGTTTTCATACAATTGTTCATGATTGGAACTAAGGATTATCCATGTTAAGTTTGGATCTATGAAGTTGAGAGGAATGCAACACATTAAAGTGAAAAAAAAAAATTACAAACTTTGCATTATATAAAAGGTTTGCATTTTTAAGGATCTAATCTCTTATAAAACTTAATAGATTTGGGTAAATTTTATTTTAATTTGTAATAAATTAAAAAAATATGTAACTTTTCTTTTGTTCAATAACATTTTATAAATATAATTAGGTAAATATTCATTTTACCAAAACTCATTTGATAAAAATTAAAACTATTTAGAATTTCATTTTCGAAATGACATTGTGGAAAAATACCTCAACTCATCCCATTCTTTTCATATGTAAGATACACATTTTACGTTTAAGAAGAAGACAACATCGTCCTCACAATAAACATAATTGTGATTTAATTTAAATTTGAACCTTTTCATTTATTTAAAAATGGCATGGATTATTTTCATAGTAAAATTATTATAAAACTATAAAAATAATTATACGTAAATGTAAATTTTGTAAATGAGATACTAGGAGTATGTATAAGTATGAGAAATGGAGTATGGGATCACTCGACTACAGCTAGGGTTAGGGTTCTGGAAGTGAATATGGGATCGCTGGATCAAAGCTAGCGTTCTGGCGCTAAGCAGTCTATGGAAATGAATATGAGATCACTAGATCGGAGCTAGGGTTCTCACGCTAAGGGTTCCTCTCTATAGCGGGGGTTTTCTGTATGACAACATCATGGCCTGGGTTTCTAATCAGGCGTATTTGTCATTTGCTCCACCTTTACCACACTAAGCGTCACTATGACTTGTCTCTGGAGTCATGCCATAGGAGGTCGGGTTTCAACTGCAACGCTCAACACTCTCTATATATGTTACTCCACTCGCTACCCCATCCATAGCGTCTGATCCACTCCCACGTTGTAAGTGCCATTGGATAAAGAAGGCTCCAGCTGTTGGTTCAATCCAGCTCCAAAAGTCACCCTAGACTTTAATCACGTGAGCTTGTTAACATCAAATATTACAAAAAGAAAAAGAAAGTTGATTTTGAAATTATGAGAGGTAGCTATTTGCTTGACTTTAATAAATCATATGAATCCATCCATATGCGCAGCAAAACAGATCATCCAAAAGCAATATTTAGCCTTTCAAGGCTTTCGGGTCGAAGACTTTTATGGGAAAACATAGAAGTGCAAACAGAGACATGAAAATCCTTTTCAATCATACTATTTATACAGTAGAAGAAGAATCATAATTTGGAAATTATTTTCAGAAGATATTTAGCAACACACAAGGTAGAAGATCGCAAAGGATCCTCGTAAGCAACCCTCTCACGCTTGTTGTTGAAGAAGAATAAATATGAAGAGTCAAAACAGAGAAAAACATAGCTAAACATCACTCTCTTCTGCAAATGAATTCTTAACACAGAAAATGATAAGATAGGTTATCTTCAAATTAATTCTGTCAAAGTACAAAAATAGATCCTCTCAGCCTCTCGCCCTTTCCTCTCGATTGGAACATGGATTTATAATAAAAAAGAAAAACAACAGCTAGAGGTGCGAGCTGGCCCTTCCTCCCATTGGATTCTCCAATCAACAACTATCTATCGAACACCTATGCTAACAACTATTAACAAACTGCTACAAAAAAGGAAAAATTTTGACAATTAATCCCACACAATTTTAATGACACTTTCTTCCTTGATGCGCATCTTTTTCCATTGCCAAGTTTCCTGTAGAAGTTGTAAGTTGTCATCTTGCTACCAGTTGTTGTTTCTGCAATCTTCTCCATCATCAGCCACTCATAAAGATGTTAGCTCGACTTCCCTTGATTTTAGGTGCCAACTGGTAGTGCCATTCTGGTGTATATGTGTGCAAACCTTTGTCCTCTATGAAATATTAGGTAGCGAAATTATGTAGAACCCCTTATGTTGCATCTGTGTGCAAACCTATTCTCTGCCAAATATTGGGTAGCGAAATTAGGTAGCACACTGTAGAATACACAGCACCCAGGAGAAAACGCACTCAGGAAATTTACAGTGCCCAGAAGAAAACACAGCGCTCAGGAAATTTACAGTGCCCAAGAGAAAATGCAGCGCCTAGGAGATTTGGCAATGCACTGCACTCTGCACATCCGTGCATGAAAATGGTGGAACTGGCAAGAAATTGGGAGCAACATCATACATAGCATGGCTATATTTAGTTCTTCAACCCCTGTATGCTTGATGCGTGGCTTGAACTTGAGGCTTGACTCGTGGCCTAGCTTTGACTTAGTTCGTGGCTTAGTATTTTGACATATAGCTTTGACTCATAGATTATGAATTAGGAATGTGATCTTAACTCATAGTTTAGCCTAATTTAATCATTGGTGACTAGCATAAGAAATGGGCATGTGGTTTTATAAACTCTAGACTTAGGATAATGTAAAAGCTTTATGCATAGAACTTTAGGTTTAGACTAGAGTTAAGCCACTTTAAAGCACACACCACCTCTTTTATCAAAGTAAATAAACTCATCTATTGAAAAGGCAACTAAAATAAAACATAGAGAAATCAACAAAATAAAGATTTAGGAAAAACTACTAAAAGTTGGTTTTTTTTGTTATGCAGGTCAAAAAGACAAAGGCCAAAAAAATCTTAGAAAAAGATATCAATAGGAAGTTGTCAAGACAGATTGGGGAAATTGAGGTTTGGACATTGGCAAACACTCAAAGGGATTTTTATAATTTCAACATAAATATGTTGAAGACACTCTCAAAATATATTGAAAAAACTTGAGTGCTAACAAGTTCATCCTGATCATACCTTTTAACAATAGGCTACAATTGGCATTCTCGTCCTACATTCTGGAAAATTCAAGCCATTTTTCACTCTTTCCATGGACACGTGACCTTAAACATGACACCCTTTTGGTGTATACCACTAATTGCAAAGGCTATTTCATCATCAAATTGGTGATATGATTTTTAGATCTCTAGTGCAGCTAAGTCTTTGCCAAAGTGTTTTATCCCGTTGAGAGAGGGAGATAGGGTTTGAGGGATGGAGGAAGATATTAAGCTCATGGACTATTCTAAAGACTTCTTAAGGGAGATGATTTCTTGGCTAGTTACCCTACTATTTCTATGTTAGTGCAAAGGCTCCCTAGAGCTTTGGGGTAAAGGGGGACAATATAGTGCAAAATGTAAACTTTGAGTAAGTGTTTCAATTGACAATCATTGGGAGGTAATGTGGTTTGTCATTTTGCAAGTTGCAAGCCTACTGTTGTAATTCAGATCCTCCTTTACAGGATGGTTAGTATATTGTTTTGGGAGGACCGTTCTACTATGTGAAGAGTAAATACAACTAGCTTCAAGATATTGGAAGGAGTAATCCTTGAACCTACAAAACATTTTCTATATTCTCTATACCTGGAGTTTTTGTTTTCTGAGATGGATTATGGAAGTAATTGGAAGGAATAGGGTTTAATAGGTGGGATATGGTGGTTTTATAAGTGGGTAGATGGAATTACATAATTTGCAAGGAGAGACATGGTGAAGGAGGTGAAGGGAAACAAGCAATGGAAGGTGGTGAAAAATCGATGGAGTAAGGTTTCCTTGGTTTTTGGAGAAGATGTTGGTGTAAACCAAATACTTGTTTTGGAAAAAAATACATTGGTAGGGAAATTAATGGGTCAAAGGGTGACTTGGGAACAACTTGGAAGTTGTATTCAAAAGGTGTGGGTTCTCATTTTTACTACGATATATCCTTTCACATCCTCTCTCATGGATGGTTGGGGTTCTTATTCAATTGAGAGAAGATCCATTCATTCCTAAAGGAGTATGGTTCATGGAGAGTTCCTTCCTAGCCATGAAGCCATGGCATCCCTTATTTGATATTAAAGATCAATTTATGGAGGAAACTCAAATGTAGGTGAAGGTTCCTATGTTACCCATGGAGCTCTAGATAGTACAATCCCTTACAATTATTGGGAATTTGGTTGGTAAGACACTTCTAATTGATGATATATTTTTTACTAGGAATATCAGGTCCATGGTGAGATTGCTAGTTGAGATAGACGTCAGTCTTAGTCTTTATGAGCTGGTGGATTTTGTAATCGGTGATCAAAAATGTTCCAAGATTATCAATTATTAGAACATCCGATTTAGATACATAAGGTGATTTAGATGCATAAGGTGCCATGCCTATGGCCATGTGCATAAGGAATGTGACAAGGTTCTCTTCAAAATGATTTAGTTGAAGAAGGAACTCTCGACTCAAGATTGTGGTAGGGAGGATAAACTTGTGGATTTGATAAAAAGGGAATGAGGTTTATAAGTTCATGGCCTAGTCAATATACTTAAGGGAAATGTTAAGGATACAACGGACAAGGTGAAGGTCGACTTACGGATTGGGGACCTATCTTAGGAGCTCGTCATGGATCAATATGCTCTAACACCAAAAAATAAGAAAGAGTGTAGGACACATCCACTAATGGAGGATATCGAGTTTTTGGGTAAATCTAATACACTACCTCTTCACATGCCTATGGAGTCCTCCTCTTTTCAAAATATGGAATAAGTAGAAATATTTTTTTGTGGAATCAAAGTAGAAGGTTACATGTAGTGGTAGGATTGTCTCTTTGTTAGGCGATTTGTGTTTTTCTAAAGGGGTTGTGAGTAGGGATTCCCCTGATGTTTAGTAATGTTAGTCTATTCATTATGTTGATAGGGAAAATCTTATTGGTGGAAGGAAAAGTCTCGTCACCTCAGACTCCTTTGCAAAGGGGAAGGGCATTACCTCCTATGAACAAAGAGGGGTTTTTTCCCACCGATTTTACTATCCTTAGAGGTTTGGGTTTGGATTTTCCAAAGGACGTACGACCTTTGATTGTAGGGGGAAGCCAACTTTGATATTAAAACTAGCTCATGAGAGAGAAATTAAAGAAGTGAATCAAGGTAAATAGAGGTTGATTACACTAGCCCTTATAGTAGGCCTAGATCATTATTCAGTGTCCTAATGAAAATGCTTTCAATTAATATGAAAGCTTCGAGGTGTAGCGAATGAGACTGGCCCTCAAGAGATTGGGGGAGTTAGGCAAACGAGATATAGTTTTGATATAAGAGTCAATGGGAAAGGGAGAGAAGTTCATTTTTTAACTCAAAAAGTCTTTGGGGATGGGACTTTCTTGCTTTAGATTCAGAAGGGTTTCAGGGGGTTGATTTCTAGTTTGAATCGTAGTGTATCCCTTATTAATTATTTATCTATTCATTCAAGGTTTTAAATAGAGGTATATAGTAAAAGCTTGGGTTTAGCTCTCACTTTACTAATATTTTCTAATTTTTTATGGGCCTTATGAGGGTAAGCAATTTAATAGGAAAATTTATTTACTTTTGAGTGTTTTAAAGTTGGTAACCTCATTGTTGTGGGGGACTTAAATCTTTCTTTTATTAGAATGGAGATATGGGATCCAATGCTAGTGTGGATAGATTAGTTGGATTCTTCCATAACTTGTTTAATAACGAAGATGTTGTGGATATTGAACCTATTAATGTCAAGCCAACTTGGAACAATAGTATATAGAGGGGAATATGTGTTTCCAAAAGTATCGATAGGTTTATGATCCATGGGGGCTTTCTACAAAAGGCTTACATGTATTGGTCATGTACTGTAAGGTCCAATAGATTCCCAAATCGCTTTCCATTTGTTTAGGAATTTGATAAAAATGATCCTAGAGATCCTTTCAATTTTAATCTAGTATGGGATATCAAGGAGGAGTTTTAGGACTCGTGAAGGTTAGTTGGTTGAACTATTATTTTTCATAGGAGGGCACTTTTGTGAACAATTCGTAAAGGCTTTCAAAACAATTAAAGAAAAGGTGGTTGACTTGGTAGGAAAAAGACATAGAGAAGGGATGGTCAGCTAAAATAAGTGGAGAAGACCTCAAATCACTTATTTATACTAATGAGAGATGTCAACTCAATGAAAAGGATAAGGTTCATTTCAGGGGATTGGAGTCAAAAAAGGAAAAGTCACTTATAGATAGGGAAAGAGAATGAAGGCTCAAGAGTAGGGATACTTTGATTGTAGTGGGGGACCAAAATACCAGCATTTTTTAAAACTTTTCCAATAACAAAAAGAGTGTTAATACAATCTAGAAATTAAACAACATGGAAGGGAGGAAGGTCAACAACTTTAAGGATCTAGTTTAATTAAGAGAGTATCATTTTGAGGAGGTGTTTAAAAAACTAGATAAAGAAAACATAGAAGTAATTCTCAACGTGGCAACTTGTTTCCCTCAATTGGTTGGAGAAGATGAGAATGAGAGGATGTATATGTAGTCACAAGGGAGGAACTTATTTATGTTCATAACTACTTTAAGAAATATAAAGTTTAGGCCCAGATGGATTGATTGTGGAATTCTATATTGAGGTTTTTGACTCACTAGGTGAGGACATGCTCAAAGTTTTTGAAGAAGTGAGAAATTCTAGGAGAGTGTATGTATCTTTTAATTCCACTTTTGTTTCTCTCATCCCGGAAGTGGATTGTGCCAAGAATTTTTATGGCTTCGTGCCTATCACCCTATCAAACTACATTTACAAAATGATTCCCAAGGTCATTGCAGTTAAACTAAACAATGTCTTCTCAAAAGTAAACTCATCTGAGTAGTTTGGGTTCTTGGAAGGGAACCATATACATGAGGCTATAAGATCAACACAAGAGGAAGTACACATTATCAAAACCTCACATATGCCATCAAGAATGATCAAGTTAGATATTTCTAAGGTGTATGATAGGGTCAGATTTTTTTACTACTCTTAATTCACATAGGGCTCTCACTTCCTTTGGTAAAGTGCATCATGGGATGCATGATTACTGCCTCCTTTGCAGTATTGACTAATGGATTATCATCAAGTTTCTTTAAGTCTTCAAGGAGGCTTAGACAAGGCTACCCAGTCTCACCCTACTTGTTTCTTTTGGTAGCAGAGGGATTAAGTATATCCATTAGTGAAGCTAGGAGAACAAGGAGAATCAAAGGTGTGTGAATAGGAAGATCTCAGGTACTCACATAGTTACTATTTGTAGATGATGTTCTACTATCTCATTTTGAATAAAAAAAGGGATGTTTAATGTTTTAGGAACATTTTACATCTTAACAATACAGATACAAGCATGGAAATAAATGAGAATAAGTCTACATTTTATACATTTTGTTTGGAAGGTGATCAAGATCTAGGTATTGGATGATATTTTCATTTTCAACACTTAGACATGTTAGAAGGGGTTAAATATATGGGCCTTGCTCTTAATCCTAATTTTTATGGAAAGGTAGATTTGTACTTGCTACTATCTAAAATTGAAAAGTGCATCTCTTTTTGGTGAAATAGGTGACTCTATAAGGGAGGTACATTATTTATGATAAATTGAGTGATAGAAGCTATTCCAGTATACTGGCACACCCTAGCGCATATAGGAATCTCATCACAAAGAAGATCCTATGGAAAATTATACTTTTATAGAAATGCATTTCTCCAAGAACTCCCTTGGACTGGATTAGGAAAGAAAAGGAAGAGTAGTGTGAATGTATCCAACCAGTGGAAGTTAAAGACACTAGCCTTCCCACTCATAGGCTCTTGTCTGACATGGAGAGTGGGAGACGGATCACAAGTGAGAGTGGGGAAGATGTAATAATGGGGTGTGGTAGAGACATATTCCTCCCAGACGAAATCATTCAACACCTATAGGTAATTGGCGAATGTACATTTAATTTGATTGATAGCCCACATGACACATCCTTGTGGTCTAAAGGCTAGAAAAAGGTACTCACTCTTGGTCTAGAAGGAAAATTGGCCCAAACATGGGATCACTTTTTAGCAGAACTAAAAAATGGACATAAAAGATTGAACAATTTCTCAGATGAATTAATCTTGGCTCTAAATGGAGTAGGGGGGAATTATACTACTAGTATTTGATATTCAACTCCTTTTGGACTAGGAAATGTTGATGATAAATGGTGGTGGCAAAAAATTTGGAAAGCTAAATCCCCTCCCAAGTGTAAGTTGTTTATGTGTCTCATCTTGAACATTAAATTTTTAACATGGAAAGCCCTCTAGAAAATAAATAGAGCAGGTCCAATTATTTGTTCACTTTGGAGTAGTGGGGAAAACACTTCACATTTATTTGTTCTTGCATTGTATTTTTTCTTAGAAAGTCTATGTTGAAGTTGGGGAACTTTTGGGTATACATAACCTTTGGAAATGTGAATCTATAGAAACATGTATTATTGTTTGGTTTACTTAGCAAGATCTAAAGTGCTTTAGAGCAATCCCATTTATGTTTCTACGGGGAATATGGATAACTAGAAACTATATTTTGTTTAAAGAAAAGATGATGACTAATTTTCATGAAGTTTCCTAGGTTAATGCTTTATTTCCCTAATATAAGGTTATTTTAAATGTTAAATCATAGAGAATTCTCTTGGAGATAAAGGTGGACAAGACTTTAGCTAGGGGATATTTGGATGGGGCTTGTCAAGGCCCATATTTTATCAGTGAGATTTGCTTGCTTCATTCTATATATTTAAGAGACACGCATAGTTAAGTTCAAATGTAATATGGTAAGAGGAACAAGTAACTAAGGGGGATTCAAGACCTTATACTACTTACTAAAATCTTCTTTGGATAGAGTGATTGGTAAGTTTCAAGTCATGGGTGATTCATATAGTCATTAGTCAAATTAAAAGAAGCCTAAATACAAAATTATTATTTCCTTTGATTAACACATTGATTAAAGGAAATATCTAATCATGTGATCCTTTGATTAACACATAAACTAAAGGAAATATCAGTTTCTTTGGGTCAGTCATAGTCCTATTTATAGAGAGCACAACAACCTAAATTTTATGGTTTCTTGGAAGAAATAGAATATGGACATACATTGGTATTACAACAATTTGTTCTTAATTACTTTATAGATAGTATAGTTGATATTATGAAGGTTGTGGATATTTTTGGATCTATAGTGAAAGATTCTAAATAGATATATCTCTAAATCATGTTTCTTTCGCTGTGCCTAGAGCACCTTAATTTGTTTATCTCAAATAAAAATAAAATCATGTTTGTTTAGCTTTCCCTATAGCACCTTAATTTATTTATCTCAAATAAAAATAAGTTTTTTTCCTAGAAAAATAAGAAAAAGAAATAATAGAAAATTTTATTGAATGCAAAATATTTTATATTTAATTATTAATATTTTTAATTAAAATAATTTATAAAACATAATTTTTTAATTTTTTAAATCATGTTTGTTTAGCTTTCCCTATAACACCTTAATTTATTTATCTCAAATAAAAATAATAAGTTTTTTTCCTAAAAAAAATAAGAAAAAGAAATAATAGAAAATTTTATTGAATGCAAAATATTTTATATTTAATTATTAATATTTTTAATTAAAATAATTTATAAAACATAAATTTTTAATTTACCATTATATAGTTAAAAATAATTTTTTAATTTACAATTATAGTTAAATTTTCTAGATTTTGATAAACCCACAATTTCATGTCTTATTGTAGATATATTTAATTAAAAATTATTAATAATAAAACCACAATTGCTTGTCTGATTGTAGATATTTTTAATTAAAAATAATTAATAAAAAAATTGAATGGGCTCGTAAAATGAACAAATGTAGCTTACAAAGAATCATGAACGCTGTGTTTTGACCCTCGTGGACGAAAAAACTGGTAGAGATGTGACCACCGCTTCAATGTGTAAAGAGCAGCGCATACATCAATCAATCTTAGAAAGTCCTCGCCGCATACAGCGCTGAAATAGCGCTAAAGTACACGCCGCATTATCAATCAAATTATAATATTCACAGTAACTAATAAATTGAATGTCCATACTACTTATTGGCAAAAATGTAATTTCTGTCATTTTATTTGGTCTATCGATAAAGTCGGGTCGAAATTTAAACGTAGAAATCTATGGAATAAACTGTCAGATTTAAACGTAAAAATCTATGGAGTAAACTGTCAGACCTACAGATCGATAGAATAAATTGTTGCACATTTTAATGACACGTATCCTTCGTCACGTGAAGGAAGCGGGAAGACGGGGATTAATTAAATTTTGGTCCATATTAAGTAACGTTTGATTGCGATTTTATCTTGTACTGTGGGTATGTACAGAATCTTAAATTTTACTACACGACGGATATGAATAAAAGAGGGCTTATCTACTTCAGGACAGTGAGATTGACCAATGGCGGCAATCAATAATTGCTAAGTAGGTTTTAATGTTATCCGGGAATATATACCAAGAAAATTTGACTCTATATATACATTAAAATTTGCACAACAAGTTGGTTATTGATGACCTTTAAATGGCATTGTATATTGTCATTCAAATCGCCTCAATTTTTGTGAGCTGTTTTTTCAATGAGTAAATTTTTAATTTTTCATTAGTTTTTTTTTAAATTAAAAAATTTAAGCTATTATAAAATTAACTAAATTCCAAAAATAAATTTTCAAACACAGTAATCAAAATCTGGCTTTCTACACAGTTTCTTCAGAATTTTAAATTTTACAGAAATTTTAAACCAATCTTAAAAAAAAAAAAACAGCAAAAGAGACCAGTATGAATGACCATTATCCACACCTTAAGGACCATCGTATGAACAAGGTGAAAAAGTATGAATGACCATTATCTACACCTTAAGGACCATCATATGTTACAAACAATTTATAATTGAGTAAACTAGACTTGTGGACAGTATTCAAACTGATAAAGGTAAATTGATTCCTTCGTCATTTTCTAAAAAATTAAAGGGTTTTACTTTGGAGTAGGTTAACTCGGGAACAATCTTCCCTTCTTAATGTCCTTAATTAGCCTTCTTAGTGTCCTTAATTAGGCAGGTCTCCCCACGATAGTTCCCTCATGTTCAATTTTATTTGACATCTAATTTATTTGATGGGATTGCCACGATCTACTCGCCGTAATAATTTGTGCCTGCACATTATTTTCTGGATCCTTTCGCCTTGAAAATAGCCCTACGATATCCCTTACACGTATTCGGTGGAGGAGGAGCCTTACGGGGTTTCGAAACCAAGGCATCGATGGGTTGAAGGGCTGGATCCAGAAGTTGAAGATGAGAGGTCCAAAATTGATGCGTTATGTGGTTCTGATTTGGTTGGTTGGTTCTGATTTGGTTGCAAGACAAAACATTCACATATCAAGAACCTTATTGTTCAAAGTTTATCAAACAAGTATATATTTTCAAGTCAATACCTTGTTTGGAGTGATATATAGAGTGAAGATGGCATTATTGATAGCATTGATCGTACTTCTCTGATACCATACAATAAGTTGGAAGACTTTATTATGGAAGAGAAAAACAATTCCCATGCACCATCTACATTTGTACGAAAATCACATAGGAAGGGATTTGGTGATGGTGATTCTTCTATGATGGGTTCAACATCTTTAAACTATGCATTGGTATTACTATTATATGTAATGATCTTTCTTTGAATGTTGGCTATATTTTAGGTTCCAATGTTGTTATGGCCCAAATGCTTTTAAAGGACATCCATAACCACAGTTCAAAAACCCAACTTTTGTCCAAAAAAGAGGATGTCAATGAAAATTTATATCGAAGGAAGTGAATGATATGCCACGGGTTGCAATTATCACCCATAATGAGTACCTACATAAGGATTGCAATGGTTTCCCATGCCATCGAAAATATGATAGATCTCGCGATCCAAAGTCCTTGAACACCCCCGGTCTTTCAAATGAGATCCAATCAATGATAAAGACACTTTGTGGACTTACAATATTTGAATGTCATATCCTTGATGGGCTCTTTGGTTCAGTGATGGGTGCTACATACCTTAATTTATGTAGAAAAGATGTCTCCAATATATTCAACCGCCATTTGAAAGATAAGTATCAATTAGATCCCAAGGATTCTTTGAGTGTTAACAAGTGGTATCAACAAGAGAAAAAATCATTTTAAATCTTTTTTTCTACTAGTGACCAGAATGGGGAGGATGTACCATTCATAATTGGCATCCAAATAGAATGGATGCTTGATATGATGGTCATGTGTTCTCGCAACAACATGTTGGATTTGGATTCTACGTTTAGCACAAACAAATATGGGGTGAGTTTCATTAGTTTTTTTTATGTTTCTATTGAGTTGAATGTTTCATTCAATATAATTAGTACTATAAAGTTGAGAACTTAATTATTGTATTGATTTTTGTAGTACCAATTATACACAGTTATTGCCTTCGATTCTTAGTGTTCCTGTTGCATGGGAAGTGTGTTCACGCAAATTGAATGTTGTCATGACAGATGATACATTAGCAAAAATGAAAGCATTGAGGTGAGACAAATATTCTGCATGTTATGAATGTATGAATTATCATTAGCACATGTACACCTAAATTTGTGTTGTTATTACATTTAATGATGAATATATTTGGTTGCTAAATGTTAATCGTGTTTAATTAACACAAGAACGATATCATTTTTCTTGTAGGAAAATTTTTGGTTGTCACTTCCTCCTTTATTGTTGGCATGTTCGTTGTGCTTGGTAAAAAAATGCATTTCAATTGGCATCTTCCCCTGAAACAGGAAGGGAATTATCTCATAGTCTAGGTGAGATAATGCACCATTGTTGTGATCATGATGTCGTTAGTGAAGCAATGCGAACATTTTTTGAAAAATTTGTTGGCAAAGTTATGTTTTTGGATTACTTAAGAAAACATTGGTTGGAAGGGTATAAGATCTGTAAATTACTTATTATGCTGTCTTAGATTACTTTCCCCAACATATATAGATCATTTTAACTTAATTATAATTACATGTTGTATTGAATTAGCATATTAATGATTGGTTATTTTTTTCTTATTAGATATGTGGGAAAAATGTTATCGGGACTTTCCTCATCCTAATCAAGAGTCCAATAGTTCAATTGAATCATACCATTTCTTCTTGAAGACCAATTTATTATGTGACCGAAGGCATAAATGTTCTAGGAGAATGGATTGGTTGATTTTCTCCCTATTAAAGAGGGTGGAACCTTTTTTGATGCATCGAAACTATTTGAAGGACTCTTGGTTTCTAACAAACTGGAAGAAGGAGTGGTACCTTGAGACTTCATGAGAGAAATCTAGGATAATTCCTGACAATGATGTTAGTCCTCGTGACATTTTTGAAGGTGCATACATGGTTATTAGCCAGGCAGATTGTGCAAAATATTACATTGTATCAACATCTACTGGAAATGATATAGTATGTGATTTCTCATGGTCATTGCTAGGAAACAAATGAAAACATGTTTTAAAAGTGAATGTTCTATATGGAATTTGTAATGAAGTAGGCCAAGAAGATGCTATAGAGGAAGAAACAATGGATGAGCTTTTAGAACAACAAGCCACTTATATGCCTCATACAAATGATGCCAATGGGGACAATGAGAATGTTCATGAAATAGGAATGGGGACAATGTTGGAGGAGATGATGACAATGCCCTTCATCAAGGAAATAATGATGATTATACAAGAGATGCTAGAGAAGCTACACGGATTACAAGTGATCCTTCTTTATTATATGAAATTTATCCATTAAAGTTTACTTTATTCTAATATGCTATGGTATTTACATATCACTCTGAATGTTTTATATGATTCATTTGTTTTAAAATTTCATGCATTTAAATTAGTAGGATGCAATTGGTCATGCACCACGGGAACAACATAAATGTTTGGAAACAAAGGAGTATTTTGAAATATTTCTATTGACTTCAATGATAAATTTATAATGGACTTTGACTTCACTAATGAGCCACAAGCATTGGATGGATCTCTAAGAAGAAAGAAAAGTTGGATTAGCCCTAGCTTTAAGCATCGACGGAGGGCTTGATGAGATCTAGAAGATAACTTTAATGTGAATGCTAAAGAATATATACCACATGAATTTACTGATTCTAGCCAACGTGGGAGGATAAAAGTTGCATCTATGCCAAATCCAAAACATGGGACAATAGTTGCATCCATGCCAAATCAGGGCAATCAAACACATTTGCCTTTTGATTTGAATAATTTTCCTACTAATAACAACTGATAGATATCTTGTTATGTTTAAAACTCTCCAAACATGCCACTAAACTTGATGACCAAGAAGAATGTGTGGCTTTGATCTTTGTGCAGAGAGAATAGAGATAAACCATATCCAACTTTGCTCCAACCCTATCATGCTTCCAAGAATGAGCTAGGTACTCTTATGTTCGAAAAATATTTTGTTTTTCTAGTGGATCTTAGGTAAAATCCACTATTTCTTCATCATCCTTTTCCTCTACTTTCCTCCACCATTGCATTCTTTAACATCCTCCACCCATTCATGTAGACTCTACGATAAACAACTAGTAAACCAATATATACCTACAACAAAAAACATAAAAAGTACAAGTGCACTTGACTTCAAGGTATGCTCGTCTCATGTATATGACATGGAACTTGAGTGAGATTTTTGAACCAAGATAAATGGTGTAAATCCCACTATATAATGTTATATTGTATCTTGCTAGATTGTCATATCTCTATGCTATTTAATTCCATTCCACATTAATGCTTTGTGTACTTCTTTTCTCTTCTTAACATACCAAACATGTGGAGATCCAAGCGAAAAATTACTTAAAGCTTAATATACCATATCTTAAAATAGGCAATATCACAATTAAATAGCACAATTAAGAATCTACTCACATTGGTTAAAATGTAAAATAAAATGTAAAATAGAGAGATGTGAGCAATCCAAGGAGTTGTGGAAGGAAACATCTACTGCAAGGGACAACATAATTCACTAAGAAAGTGATGCAAGTAAAACACAAAATGGTTGAGCAAACCAAATCAATAATTTGAACCCATTATTACACAACTAATTAAAAATAACGTTTTGTAAAATATTTAGTCTTTCTTTTTATTTTATTTTTAATTTTTTTTTATCTTAAAAATAATAAATATCATCATAATAATTTTAAAGTTATTCAATTTTAATGTTTTTCAGAAACAAAATTCTAAACGTTAAGGTTCGATAGACCAATTCGGTCTTACTGGATGTTAATCATCATCATCATCATTATGTAATATGATTCATTTTATTTATCCAATAAACTTTATTGATTTTAAAAATATGCAAGATAAACAACTCATAAGTTGTTAAATGAATTTGGTCATTCATTTCTACTTGAGTTACCCAAAACAAATATTTAATTTATAAAATTTATCGTTCATAAACATCACCAAAAAAATATTTAATTTATAAAAATTATAGTTCATAAACATCATCATCATGATAAGAACATCCATATACATGTTATTGAATTAAGCTACTCATTCATTTATGCTTGAAGTTAAAAATATTTAATTTTTGGTTGGTGAACTAAAAGAAAGTCTCATCTCAATTGGTATATTATTTATTTTCTTCCAATTCTTTAGAAACTTTATTAATCTTAAATAAAAAACATTCATATGAAGGTTATTTTTTTTTTTGTTTGCTAGTTTGTTTGTGATTTGGGGGACAAGAAACCGCGACTCGCTTGTGTATCTAAGCCGTCAAAATCACCCGGAGATCGCACCACCCTGAGCCACACCAACCCTTAACATAAGTATATTTTTTTTCCCACAGATTTCGAACTAATAAATTTAACATCAGAAAATGCCTTAACAACATACACATTGAGGACCATATTAATCAAATTATTTATTTATTTAATTTTGAAGATTTAAAAAATTCAATATTTTTAATCAAAATTTTCAAAAATATATAATATTATATAATACATCTAAATTGGTCCATATTATAATATTTTTTTCAATAAAATAGAAAAAGATATGAAAAGTATATAGGAAAGCAAACATAAACCTACCATGTATATACATTTGGAAAATATTAATAGTATATACATTTGGAAAATATTAATAGTATATATTTTTGGAAAATATTAATAATAAGAAGACAATCATACTTTATGTTAATTTAAGAAAAAAATAAAATTCAANCAAATTTGTTTATTTTAAAAAATATTGACAATAAGTTGGACCAAATCTTTCTAACATTAATTGTTTCATTATTATTTTTTTCCTTGGTGAATGTATTATGTCTTATATTTAATTTTGAAAAAAAATGAAAATAATTCAATCCATAACTTGCATTTATTTGCAAAAATTATTGATATTTTCAAGAAATATTGACAATAATATAATAGTCAAAATTGATCAAATGTGTATATTCTAACATTAATTGTTACATTAAATTTATGTAATGTAACGTTAATTGTTTCATTAATTTTCCCTTGTTCATTGTGGGTTAATTCAAGGGTTAAATTATTTTCTCACTTACAAGTGTAATTAAATTAACACTATGAAATGCTCTATGGAGATTGTACACTAATGAAAGACACCAAGTTATGTGCATTGACGCAACATAAACAATCTCAAGACAAGATATATATCAAGGCCCACGCCATAAATATTAAAGCATACGTGCATAATGAGGCAAGAGGGTATGCAGCTACTCTACTCATCGTACTTGAGGTGTCTTATGTTAATGTTCAAGACGTTGCTAGATATATTCCATTTTTATCCATGCTTTGCAAGTGTATACAATAATCTCAAATAGTAAATTGGCACACATTAGTATTGCATTGTGCCAACATAATTGATGTGACGATAAAAAACATTAAAAGAAGCATCGTTTATTTTTCTTCTAGATCCAAAAGAGGGATTCAGTTTAGAAAAACATTTAAGTGGCCTTAAAGTCAATGGTCCATGGTATATGGTCGCTTTGCAAGGTTGCTTTCTAGGTCAAGAAAGCAAGAATATGCTACAAATAAACATAGTCTACCCATGTCCATAGATTTCGAGAAAAGGATTAGAACCAAAAAAGATGCTACAAGGTTTCTACACACCCACCTTGTGGATAGGGTGGTTTTTTCACTCATAGGTAAGTGGGCCTTTTATTTACAGTAAGACCTCCCACCACTAAAAAAAATGTTTTTTTTTTTTTAAAGAATAGGTTTCTATGTGTTTCCCATCACTAAAAAACTGTTTATTTTTGAAGAATAGGTTTCCATGTGTGTTTAAGTGAAATAAACAAGTTTTTTTTTTGGATTTTAGACAACAACTTTATTTATCCAACCTTTTAGTAAGAGTTTGGAGTAGAGCCTCTTATATCCCATGGTTGGATTATACTTGAGAAGAGTTTGGAGTAGAGCCTCTTATATCCCATGGTTGGATTATACTTGAGAAGAGTTTGGAGTAGAGCCTCTTGTATCTCATGGCTTCGTTATATTTGAAAAAAACAATGATCATAGCCCAATTCTAGTGTCACCACCAAGTCCAAGGTGTTAGAAGGCCAAGTTGTGAGGGGTGAGATTCTAGATGTAGGCCATAATAATCTTATTAGTATTGACCAATAAAAACTTACTTTTGAGATGAATTCATGGGATCTAATTTCTGGACAACCCAATAAGATAAGATATTAGTATACTACATGTTTATCAAATATAAATGCAAATGGAAATATATATAGAGTGAGAAATTTGATATGTATTATAAAAACTCTTG
>JASDQU010103706.1:107802-119508 GCA_032191745.1 Picea mariana
AGAGCATTCAATCATGCTTGGTGTGATCCCCATCCATGGGTGGGTGACTTTGACAACTTAGAGAACATAGGCTAGTCCCACATGCAAATCAAAAAAAATATTTACATAAAACTCTTATTATAATGTAAAGACAAATATCTTAACCATGTTTTTAAGTATTGAATTCTATTAAATTAAGTGAAATTATAATTTATTTATATTTATTTTAAATGATAAAAAAATTTACACTTTAAAGAATTTGATTTATTTTAATGCGTGATAATTTTAAGATTAATATAAATCTACATTAATTTTAAAAACATTAAAATGCATTATTATAATAATTTAAAATTATTGTTCTCAATCTATCATAGATCACAAGATTCTTTTGTTTGTCCTATAAATCTTAAAACAAACATCTCCCAAAAATATGCCCTTGACATTTGAACAAAATGGAAAATAAACAACGGTCAAAGCTGACCAACTTCCTTAAAGGAGCATTTTCACAAAAATATGGCCATCAAAATTATTGAATTAATTGCTCATTCACCTATGCCCAAACGTCATAGGATTCTCTTATTTGTCTTATAAATCTTAAAAAGAACACCTCACAAAAATATGTCCATCAAAATTATTGAATAAGTTGCTCTTCATATTATTCATTTATGAAAGCAATTTGCCCAGAAAAAAGGCAATCTTCATCCCTTGTATTTACATTTGGAACAAAATTGACCATAACACAATAACCAAAGCTAACCAACTTTCTTAAAGGAACAACGTTACAAAAATATGCCCATCAAAATTATTGAATTATTTGCTCATTCATTTATGCCTAAACTTTATAAGATTCTCCTATTTGTCTTATAAATATTAAAAGGAACATCTCACAAAAATATGTTCATCAAAATTATTGAATAAGTTGCTCTTTATATTATTCATTTATGAAAGAAATCCTAGTATATACAATAAATTAAATCAAAATTTTGTTTTATAGTAGGTTGTAATGAAAAGTAGCTTACTTCCCCAAAAACTCCATGAATCCCAGGTGAATGCAATGGTCGAGAACATTAATTTTGTTGGATTTCTGAATTACACAACATACGTTCACCAATCAAACTATGTGGAGATATCTATGAGAATATTTCTATGAATAACAAAGTAAAAGCAATATACATTTTATAGTTAAAATAAACAACATATAGTATTAAAATTCTTGAAAATAAATCTCTGTTATAAAAAGTTGAGAATAAATTACTCAACTATGTAATTGTTGTTAATAGTCTTTTGTCCAAAGATTACTAGAGGACTATGTGCATATTTTACCTCCTTCCTGACATCCTCATAAATACTTGTCCCTTTGTGCCTTTTTAGTTAAATATCAATGTGTTTCATAGTATCCTTACGTCTACGAGGTAAACTTTCCTCCCATTTTTGTAATTTTTCTTTAATTGTTTTTGTTTGAAGCATCGCTTAAATCATCAATTGTAGCAACATACTGCAAAAAGGAATTATTGAATGGATTTATTCAATATACATTTATGTAACAAAAACTTTAGACATTTAAAAATAAATATGTTAACAAATACTCACTGCTAAAATAAATTTCTTCATTGACAAATCTTCTATGGGCTTGGAGACCTGCATGATGTAGCCTTGAATCAACATCATATTGTATCTTACTCTTTTGTATTTTAATTGTGCATGGTGATTTTGGAGTGTGCTTGGCATTTTTATCTCTTTGTCGTCCTCTTCGACATGGAGGAATTGGAGGGAGACCATGCATCCTATCGAGATGGTCATTTAATCCACTTAGATTTAAACGAGTTAATACCCCACAACACTAACCAACAAGACAATAACATACTTCTTTCAAACCTATTGTAATAACATCCCACTCTTGGTTATGTTCCTCCATTTTATAAATTACATGTAAGTGAATATATAGCATAATAATGTTAGAAATCAAATCAATTTTTTAGAACAAATAAATAGTCAAAGAAAGACTATATTGGTATAATATGTACATCAACTTTAATGAACCAACAAGGTCAATGTAAATAAACATTAATGAACCAATAGAAAAATGTCACATACAAAATATAAATAAAATTAAAACAAACTACATTAATTATTGTAAAACTATGAATATATATGTTAAGCTAGGTCACAAAACATGTGTAAAAACGAGATTTGATATGAAGAATAAGAAATTTAAGTAAACGAATTTAAACCATATAACTTATATTTCTTTAATTAATACTTGCAAAGTTTGCATGCTTTGGGCAAAGGGGTTGATAGGCGGGTCGATAGGCATTAATACTTCTTGAGGTAAAAAAAAAAGAATTATAATGCCTCTTTTAAGTAATGAAGGGGAAATGGTTAAGGATGTAGAGGGGAGATTTACCAAATAGCACAATGATGAGATTATATGGATGTGAATCAATAAGTATATATATGAATACATATGTTAATAAAATAATGAATTAATTTATGAGTAATTCCATTTTCAAAACAATGTCTTACTATCATTTTTATATATTTATTCAAGGACATCCATTTCATGGACCTCTATATCCCACACTATTCCACCATACTATTAGACTTTTTTTTAGCTTATTGTAATTTCTGTTAATGTGCACGGGCATAAGCCTAGTTACATTATTCCATTTTACTCATGATGACATTATACATGAGACTTTACTAAGACTACTTAGTGAGATGACTATCACTATGGAGGATGATGTATTGTGAAGAATTGTATATAATTAGTGGCATTTGTATACTTTAGGTACTATTGTGTTATGCATGATGCATTGTTTTTTCTATGTTTTCAGTAATGTTTAGTGTTTCTCCTTTCACAATAATTATTTTATTTTGTCTAATATGCAAGTCAATGATTTTATTCTCTAAATGAAATATGTTAATTAATTGTCTATAGAGATCATAACTCTAGTCCTTACTTGTCTCACCAAAGATCAATACATCAACCCTACCTAATATTACGACTAGGACTGGAACCAAGAACTTAGTACCTAAGCTTTACACTAGGACCTTTCCTACGTAAGAAAATTTTAGGACAAGGACAAGAGATCAAGATTGGGACCCAAGCATAGGATTGGTACATGAGCTTAGGATTGGGACCAACTCATGACTAGGATGTAAACTCATGGCTAGGGCCAAGGATTGGGATCAAAATTTGATCTATGATTAGAACCATGGTCTTACTTGAGCTGAAGACTAAGATTTTTTTTTTAAATAATAATTTCAAGCAATATCTCCTAGCAGTTTTCCTACACTAATCTCAACGACATTAATAAAATATCTACTACAATTTTCAACTCGTATTAAATATCATTTTGACCTATTTATCTACCCAAAATTTTACACATTTTCATGCTTACTTTTCAATCAATTTATGCATTCAGATTTTAGTCTATTTATGCACACAAATTTCAATCTAATTTTCATCTAATATTTCCACTTGAAAGTCCTAAAAATTATCCACTTTTTGATTTATTTTTAATCCATATTTTCAATCTAAATTATAAATTAACATCAAAATATAATTATAAATACACATCAAATATATGTTGAAAACATTACACAAAGTTCTTATTTTCCTTGAATTTTGACTTGTAACTCAAAAAAAGAAATTGACCTATCTAGTTAGATTCCTAGGTAAAAGTTTGTCTTACAGTTGTAGATCACTAACAAACTCTCTATGTTGCACATTCAGTATATCAACATGGATATAACCATGCTTCATCAAATCTATAATATTCTTGATTGTAATAAGTATAATCTTATTTTTGAGACCCTTACCACACCCACCACCATCCAAAGGTGTTCAAAGTTCACCAAGTCATTGCAACTTTTAGTCATTAACTTAGAAACAAATAACTATCTTTTAGATTAACAAGGATCTTGTTCCAACTCATGATGACTTTATCATTTCCTTATAACAACCTCATGTATTTTAATGCATCAATATGTGACACATGTAAGCCGTCATAGTTTTGATAACTAGTAATATTAAGATCTATCCTAGTTGTATTCATATTTCTAAGCCATAATGATTCACCACATCTCCTTGGACCTTCCATTTCTTGTAGCTCGCTCTTTTTTAAGAAAAAACAAACTTACAATTGAGCCAATCGCTTGCATTGTTCAATTTCATCTTATTTTGTCTTTGTTTTGTCTCTTTGTTTGATAATTTGAATGAGTTTAGGCTAATGTGATACATTTAATGTTTACCAAGTAGCGTTCAACACACCCTATAAAAAGTCTAACAAAATATCTCAAAAAAAACTTTTTCACCTTGAATTTTGACAAGGAAAAAAATCTACATATCCAATTTGATTTTTAGGTTGAAAAATTGGATGATGGTTGTTACAATCTCACCAAAAAATTGTCTATGTTGCACAATTGATATATAAACATGGATACAATCTTATTCTTGAGATCCTTAGTGTACCCACTATTTTTCTTATATAATGATTTAAATCTTGATCTAATTTGTGTATAATGATTATTCTGTGTATAATGTTGGTTTCTCTATATTTATATGGCTTAGGCATGGAACTTAAGACAACTTCATGGTAACAAAGAGTTTTAAGTGTAAAATAAGTTGAAAAAATTTAATTATTAATATTTTATAATATATAATTTAATTTTAAAAATTATTTTAGATATTTAAAAAATATATTGTTTGAATTTGAAAATCATTTTTTCTTGATTGTTTGAGATAATATATTTCATCACTATTTAGTATGTCATATTGAGTCAATTAGCTACTTTGACATTATAACCCATCACTTATTTTCATTTCAACACTTCATTTATCTACTTCACTAATTCCTACATTGTCACCCCTACCATTTATTTATTTCACTAATTACTACATTGTCACCCCTGCAATATTATTTGACCTTTGAAATGTGTATAAGATGAGAAATATGTGAATAATTATGTAAGAAGTGTTATATAAAAAGGTAGAAGACTACTCCATATACACCTCAACATAATGGATTTGGAGAAAGGATGAACAAAATGTTGATGGAAAAAGCAAGGCATATGCTCAATCGTGTTGAGTTTGGAAAAGAATTCTAGGTAGAGGTAGTGGGTACTTCATGTTACTCGGTCAATCGATCAACCTCATCAACATTCGATGAAAAGACTCCACACAAGATATGGACTTGTAAGAAATCATCTCTCACATATCTCAGGGTATTTAGATGTGATTCCTATGTTCACATTCCAAAGGAAAACAAGAGTAAGTTAGATCAAAATGCTAAAAAGTGTATCTTTATTGGGTATAAATATGTTTTGAAAGGCTATAATCTTTGGAACCCAAAAATTAAAGAAATCAAAGTTGTTGTCAAACAATAATTCCTACAAAGGAAAGATGAACCATATAAAATAGACTCTTAGTTAAAGGAAGATGAATCAGTCTCTACAAAGAGCACAAATAAGAAGAAGAAGATATTCATACTCTAGTATTGAGGAGACTGGTTCGGGAAAGAAGGTAACCAGAAAGGTATACTACACTTGATTTCCATTCAATTTTTCTTTGTCTATTACTGATGTTGATCCTAGAACTGTTAGGGAGGTATTGGATTTAGAGGATGGAAAAGTATGGAAAAAGGCCATGGTTGAAGGAATGGAAGCCTTGGACAAGAATGAGGATTGGGATCTAGTGCAATTTTCTACTGGAAGAAATCCCATTGGCAACAAGTGGTTGTTTAAGAAGAAGTTGAATGCAGAAGGTAAAGTGGAGAAATACAAAGCTCAGTTATTAGAAAAAGGTTATTCCCGGGTAGAGGGAATTGACTTTAGTGAAATGTTTTCTTGTGCTTCTAAGTTAACTTCTATTAGATTTATTTTATTTGTTTCTATTATGTTTGATTTTGGAGTAAAATAGATGTATGTGAAGATAACATTCCTACATGGGGATCTGGAAGAAGAAATCTACATGAAGAAGGATTTTTTGTGAAGGGAAAGAAAGAGTTGGTATGCAAGCCGAAAAAGTCCCTGTATGGGTTAAAACAATCACCAAGGATGTGGTATCAAAAATTTGATACTTATATGTTGGGACTTGGCTTCACAAGGAGAAAAGTGGATCACTGTGTGTATTTAAAATTAATTGGTGATCATCCTAGTTACTTAGTATTGTATTTATATGATATGTTGTTGATAGGAAATGACAAGGAGATTATTCTGGATGGAAAAACTCAGTTGTTCTCTAAGTTTTACATGAATATTTTGGTGCTACAAATTTTATTTTGGGCATGGAAATTAAAAGAGATCACGAAAATAAGAAAATCTAGTTAAATCATAAGAAATATGTCAAGACAATATTGCAAAGGTTTAATATGCAATAATGTAAACTGGTGAGGGTCCCTATTCCTATAGGTGTAAATTTATCTATGGATAAGTGCCCTAAGACACGGGAAGAGGACATGTGTCGTGTTCCATATGTGAGTGCAGTTTGTAGTTTAATGTATGAAATGGTCTATATTAGACCAAATATTTCACATGCAGTGTGAGTTTAGAGAAGGTATATGTAAAAACTAGGGAAGGAGCATTAAACAACATTAAAGAGGGTTTTTATGTATTTTCATGGCACTACTAGTTATGGATTGTGCTACCAAGGAAGACCAATATTGGATAGAGTGTTGGACATACATGGCTTTGTTGATACAGACTGGGTTGGACATGTGCATCACAAAAGATCTACAAGTGGGTATGTTTTTAACTTGTTTGGAAGAGAAATTGGTTGGCTAAAGAAAAGACAATCGACAGTGGCACTTTAAACTACAGAAGTTGAATACATGGAAGCCACTCATGCAAGCAAGGAAGCAGTATGGTTACAAATATTTTTTTTATCTATTACATTGGTAAAATAAGTTATAAGGATATACTGTGATAGTCATAGTGCAATCCACCTCGCAAAGAACCCGACCTATCATTCAAAGACAAAGAATAATGATGTTCAATATCACTTTGTGAGAGACATGGTGTGACGTCCCAATATATATATATATATATATATTAGTAAATTCGAATTTGAAAATTTTTTGCCATTTATGGCAATTCCGAATTTCGAATTTGATGATTGTAATTAATTATTATGACTGTTAGGCAGAAACATGTTTTGACCCAACTAACTATTTGACTATGACACTTGTATGAAAACAAAATATTTTATATTGATTGCAGGAGGACAAATGGAACAACCATGTTAAATTTAGCTGACCATGACTCCATGAGTGGGGAACACATTGGAACTAACTCTGGGATAATTGTTACAAGTGGCAAATCAGTGATTTGTCCATTGGCAGCCCCTAAAAATCAAGGATTTAGAAAGCTACGAAAATTCCCCAAGGGAGGAAAAAAGACCTCGGCAAATTGGTAAATAACATATGTGAGGAGGCAGGACGCTACCAAGTATGCTAGGAAAGGAGACCATTGATTTTTTCCTTGTTGTTATGAGCACTACGGTGTGAGTGTGAGGCGAGAGGATTCTGTTGGAATTGAAGGACATTGTTGGAGAGGAGATTTCAATTCTCCCTCATGGATTCATGGTCAGGCTAGGGGGTGAATCAGGCAAGTAGATTGGCTGCCCTGTTCTATGGTTGGGAGGAACGTGGTTGTTCCCTTTGGCTTCCCACAAATTTGATTCAGATATGCTACTCTACCTTATCCTGGTTAAATTTCATGTGTTGCAATCTGTTTACTTCTATGAATGAATCTCTGGTTGAATACTGTAGTGGGGAAAGATTTATCAATTACATCCTAGTTGTTAAATAGAAATGGACTTATTTATTTAGACGTGATGCTGAGTAATTGCTAAGTTCATTGAATGTATTAAACAGTAAGACATGTTCTATAGAAGTTACTAATCTCATAATAGAAACGATTACAGACTATATCTATATTCTTAATTAATTATGTTGAGCAAAATGAAAATAAAATTGTTTGTATAAGTGAGTAAAGCCACGCGTACCAACATGTATGGTGGATTACATTTCCTGTAGATGATTATAGTATACAATGAGCCTCCTCTAGTGAGTATACGAGTCCAAATTCAAAGTAAATAGACCCTATATCTCTAAGGTATTAATCGATAGGTATATAAACCTGTACAGATATATTATGAGCACATATATACAATGGGCTTTCTGTATAAGAGGTACAATGATGCTAGATTAAACTGACTACAAAAGAATCCGGAAAACTAGATAGATATATATAAACATATACGTAGGAAAATAATTCAGCAAACTCCCCAGACCCCATTACAAAAACTGGAGTATATGCACATCAGTATGGTGGTGATAGTAAATTAGTGATTACTCTGTTGATTAAAGTCGCACCTACAGTATAACAATAAACTTCTGTCGTAAGAACAATTCTATTTATTTATGGTCAGTAGACTGATAAAATGCTTGTTTAATAGTTGTAATAGAAAACAGAAGGTAAGTGGTAAATTGCATAGCGAAGCCACAATGTTTTTGGTGTTTGATCAGGGCAAGATAGGGTATCCAGTATAAAGAAGTAAAGTAATCACATGAAAGGAAACAAACACAAATTATGGAAGTCCCGATCTATTATAATCTCAAATGGACAAATATTTTTTCCTTTTTTTTTCCAATCGATATATATATTAAAAAAAACCCCAAAATCTAGATGGAATCCCACAGGCATAGGTTTCCCACGAAAACTTTTCATGCAACTAGTTCGTGAGTCAAATTTATGAATGGGTGGAATGAGACTCAGCTTAAAACTCCTACCAATACTAATTTTATATCAAAAATAAGTGTACGAGCATAAATGAATTTTGGAAGTCGTGAATGCAATCGCATAATTCCAGTGGAAAACAAACCCTTAGGCGCACTTATTACCATGCTAGTTTTAGGTGTACTACCATGCATGACCGAATCATATTGGGGAATGACTGTGTAATCAAATAAATTCTGGAAAATAACTAGAATAATTCAGGAAAGTAATTCAAATTTGTATTGACAAACCGATTTTCGAAAAATATAGAGGAGGATGTTAAACACAGAAAGTGTCAGATCCGAACCCACTACTTCATTTATATCCACAGCAAAATAAACTCATTACATAATGTTCATATTACTTAAAGGGAATGGTTGTCTAGATATCACAAATCCAACCAGGAGCAAGCTTGGCGTGCTTTCTAGGTACTAGTCATTAATACAAATTAGGGCGTACCCTTGAACAACTAATACAAAACTTGGAACGAAAGATCTTCAAAGTATTAAGGACGAGACATAGCCTTGACCATCGGTGCATGTAAACTTGAAATAACTTAGACAGAGGGGTACTGTATTTGGAACCCGACTACCTCTTGAAAGAGTGAAGAGGGCATTCCCATGCTTCAGCGTGATGGCACCCTACGTGAAGTAAGGTGAAACATTAAAATATATCCGACAGAAATAATATGATCAAGTTAAGGAACAAAACGTAATTTGAAAGGAGCGGAGGAAATACTTAGCTGTAATGGAGGGTTTCATACCCTTCGCCATCACGCCAAACCATGTGCCTCTCAGAACGAAAGGGGAAGAGGAGTTCGTGTCTCCCTTATGGGTACCCTCACACATCAAAGGGGCCCATCATTAGCGACGAATACCAGTATTTAATCCAAGAGAAAACATTGCAGGAATGATATACGTATAATGAGCATAAAGTAATGGTAAATATAAAACCAGTGTAACAATCCAAATATAAACGGAAAGGATTAAAACACCTCCGGCCATTAGAACGACACCTCTAATCGGTATAATAACACCAATGAACCTATTATTTAAACACAAAAATTTTCAAAGATCAACACTATACTGAAAGGTTTATTATGCACCCAAGCAAGGAAACCCGGTCATAACACTCTATCAACTAGGAAAATAACTGACGGAGGAAACAAGACCCAATAACAAAAGTTTAGTTAAAAAATAGAATACCTCGGATGCACAATTTTAACAGACACCGTGATAAGTCCTTCCACAAGAGGAAAATGGCTTGGCCTCGACAGGAAGACTAGTACAGAGAAAGGGGTAAACTGTGAAAGAACCTAAACCTTGCTAGGGTACCACCAACCCCTTTTACTACAGTAACTTCGATGTAAAAACAAGAATGATACTGAGGAACTGACCGGGAACTGAAGTATGCAGAGACCTGCTTGATGAGACAGAAAGACCCAAATGCAAAATGAAAGGACAGTCAAGTCAACTTACCTTGCACGGAGTTGCCCGTCGAGAAGTTTTTCTTCCAAGATCTCTCCCACTTGGAACCTTGGAACAAGGTTCGAATCACAAAAACATGACCACGATGCTAAGACCGAAGCCAAAATAGAGTTTGGTTTGGAACGTTTCATCATCTGTCACCAATCCAAGACCGGAATGCAAGTGAAAGCTATGGAATACCCTTTCGCATGGAGTAGTGGTGATGGGTGGTAATCGTACCGGGCCATGTGAATATATGGTAAGTGTTGAAATTTCATTGGGGCACGCCAGTCGAACTCTGAATCGAATAGACTTATCTCAGGGTGTCGTAAATGTTGCAGACATGCCTTTAAGACAAGAGGGTTCCGACATGTATCGTTTGCTCATAATATTAATGGCAAGGTACCTGGATGGCCTACTTAGGGTTACTCTTATTGCCTTGCTATACCGGTTATATGTTGAACCCAACTACCATTGCATTAACCATCCGAAGTTGATAGCCTAATGTCGTTAATTACCGAGAAATTTTATATTAGCACGATTGTAACCATAACCTTCCCCAAGTTTAGCCTCTGCGCGCTTTAATTCATTTGTGCAGTTTAGTGTCTAAATTATACCCAAACAGTATCTGGTTAAAGGTACTTCTAAATAATATTAACCTCTTCTTTAGACCTTATAATAGTATTTTAGAACGAGTGTTATAAGGCCTTACATCTATGACCATCGCACTAATATAATAGTGGTTCTAAGTAGTCACATCTCCACAACATAAAGTGGGTTTTGGAAACGAAAACAATGGATAGTTCTAAGTTTCAATGGAACAGAATATCCTTAGTTATGTACCTGTGTTCATGTATAACTCAATACCGAAATAGGAATAGGCGACTATCTGTTAAAACAGGATAGAGAAGTAAAATGCAATAAGACTGCTGTATATTATGGTTGACGAATGACTGAAAGCTTTGAGACACGGAATCAACTCAAAGTACCCAATTAATTTTTTTTTATATATGTAAATTTTGAGGTACATTACACATGGTTGAAGAAAAGGAGGTGGTGTTGATGAAGGTGGACACTTTGAAGAATATTAGAGATTCATTTAAAAAATATGTGAGCACCTAGAAGTTTTTTTAGTGTAGAGGATCTATTGGCATTGTTGCTCTATATTATTGACTATGTAACCCTGTAACCCCATGTTTGTAAAGAAAACAATAAGGGGGATAATGTTGGGTATGTTTTGTATTATTTACATGACTAGACCTAGTTTTCACGTTGTGCCAGACACATGGTGGGGGTGAGAGACCCTCTATACAGGGGTTTGGGGACAGTTCCCCTGATAACAAATTGACATTTTTTCGTTTGTTTTTAGTGTTTTTTCATCACAAGGTTTTCGTCAATGGTTTTCTATTTCCGATTTAGGAACTAGGTTGCTGACTAACTTGGGTCAATGTATTAGGGGTTTTGGATTCCATGGGCTCATATA
>JASDQU010103706.1:150161-162132 GCA_032191745.1 Picea mariana
TATATATAATTCTTATTAAATACTCTTAGTACGAATGGTTTCAATGGGTCTCATGATCATCCAATAATGCTTGGTGTGATCCCCATGGATGTGATCCCCATCCATGGGTGGGTGATTTTGACATCTTAGAGAACATAGACTAGTCCCACATGCAAATCAAACAAAATATTTACATAAAACTCTTATTATAATATAAAGACAAATATCTTAACCATGTTTTTAAGTATTAAATTCTATTAAATTAAGTGAAATTATAATTTATTTATATTTATTTTAAATGATAAAAAAACTACACTTTAAAGAATTTGATTTCTTTTAATGCGCGATAATTTTAGGATTAATATAAATCTACATTAATTTTAAAAACATTAAAATGCATTATTATAATAATTTAAAATTATATGTTCTCAATCTAGCATAGATCACAAGATTCTTTTGTTTGTCCTATAAATATTAAAACAAACATCTCCCAAAAATATGCCCTTGACATTTGGAACAAAATGGAAAATAAACAACGGTCAAAGCTGACCAACTTCCTTAAAGGAACATTTTCACAAAAATATGGCCATCAACATTATTGAATTAATTGCTCATTCACCTATGCCCAAACGTCATAGGCTTCTCTTATTTGTCTTATAAATCTTAAAAAGAACATCTCACAAAAATATGTCCATCAAAATTATTGAATAAGTTGCTCTTCATATTATTCATTTATGAAAGCAAATTGCCCGGAAAAAAGGCAATCTTCATCCCTTGTATTTACATTTGGAATAAAATTGACAATAACACAATAATCAAAGATAACCAACTTTCTTAAAGGAACAACGTTACAAAAATATGCCCATCAAAATTATTGAATTATTTGCTCATTCATTTATGCCTAAACTTTATAAGATTCTCCTATTTGTCTTATAAATATTAAAAGGAACATCTCACAAAAATATGTTCATCAAAATTATTGAATAAGTTGCTCTTTATATTATTCATTTATGAAAGAAATCTTTGTATATACAATAAATTAAATCAAAATTTTGTTCTATAGTAGGTTGTAATGAAAAGTAACTTACTTCCCCAAAAACTCCATGAATCCCAGGTGAATGCAATGGTTGAGAACATTAATTTTGTTGGATTTATGAATTATACAATGTACTTTCACCAATCAAACTATGTGGAGATATCTATGAGAATATTTCTATGAATAACAAAGTAAAATCAATATACATTTTATAGTTAAAATAAACAACATATAGTATTAAAATTCTTGAAAATAACTCTCTGTTATAAAAAGTTGAGAATAAAGTACTCAACTATGTAATTATTGTTAATAGTCTTTTGTCCAAAGCTTACTATAGGACTATGTGCATATTGTACCTCCTTCCCGACATCCTCATAAATACTTGTCCCTTTGTGCCTTTTTAGTTAAATATCAATGTGTTTCATAGTATCCTTAGGTCTACGAGGTAAATTTTCCTCCCATTTGTGTATTTTTTCTTCAATTGTTTTTGTTTTGAAGCATCGCTTAAGTCATCAATTGTAGCAACATACTGCATAAAGGAATTATTGAATGGATCTATTCAATATACATTTATGTAACAAAAATTTTAGACATTTAAAAATAAATATGTTAACAAATACTCACTGCTAAAAGAAATTTCTTCATTGACAAATATTCTATGGGCTTGGAGACCTGCATGATGTAGCCTTGTATCAACATCATATTGTATTTTATTCTTTTGTATTTTAATTGTGCATGGTGATTTTGGAGTGCGTTTGGCATTTTTATCTCTTTGTCGTCCTCTTGGACATGGAGGAATTGAAGGGAGACCATGCATCCTATCGGGATGGTCATTTAATCCACTTAGTTTTAAACGAGTTAATACCCCACAACAATAACCAACAAGACAATAAAATACTTCTTTTGAACCTATTGTAATAATATCCCACTCTTGGTTATGTTCCTCCATTTTATAAATTACATGTAAGTGAATATATAGCATAATAATGTTAGAAATCAAATCAATTTATTAGAACAAATAAATAGTCAAAGAAAGACTATATTGGTATAATATGTAAATCAACTTTAATGAACCAACAAGGTCTATATAAATATACATTAATGAACAAATTTAAAAATGTCACATACAAAATATAAATAAAATTAAAACAAACTACATTAATTATTGTAAAACTATGAATATATATGTTAAGCTAGGTCACAAAACATGTCTAAAGCGAGATTTGATATGAAGAATAAGAAATTTAAGTAAATGAATTTAAAGCATATAACTTATATTTCTTTAATTAATACTTGCAAAGTTTGCATGCTTTGGGCAAAGGGGTTGATAGGCATTAATACTTCTTTAGGTAAAAAAATAAGAATTATAATTCATGTTTTAAGTGATGAGGGGGAAATGGTTAAGGATGTAGAGGGGAGATTTACCAAATAGCGCAATGATGAGATTATATGGATGTGAATCAATAAGTATATATATGAATACATATGTTAATAAAATAATGAATTAATTTATGAGTAATTCCATTTTCAAAACAATGTCTTACTATCATTTTTATATATTTATTCAAGGAGATCCATTTCATGGACCTCTATATCCCACATTATTCCACCATACTATTAGACTTTTTTTTGGCTTATTGTAATTTATGTTAATGTGCACGGGCATAAGCCTAGTTACATTGTTCCATTTTACTCATGATGACATTATACATGAGACTTTACTAAGACTACTTAGTGAAATGACTATCACTATTGAGGATGATGTATTGTGGAGAATTGTATATAATTAGTGGCATTCGTATACTTTACGTACTATTGTATTATGCATGATGCATTGTTTTTTCTACGTTTTTAGTAATGTTTAGTGCTTCTCCTTTCACAATAATTATTTTATTTTGTCTAATATGCAAGTCAATGATTTTATTCTCTAAGTAAAATATATTAATTAATTGTCTATAGAGATCATAACTCTAGTCGTTACTTGTCTCACCAAAGATCAATACGTCAACCCTACCTAATATTACGACTAGAAATGGGACCAAGATCTTAGTACCTAAGCTTTACACTAGGACCTTTCCTACGTAATAAAATTTTAGGACAAGGAAAAGAGATGAAGATTGGGACCCAAGCATAGGATTGGTATATGAGCTTAGGATTGCGACCAACTCATGACTAGGATGTAAACTCATAGCTAGGGCCAAGGATTGGGATCAAGATTTGACCTATGATTAGAACCATGGTCTTACTTGAGCTGAAGTCTAAGATTTTTTTTTTAAATAATAATTTCAAGCAATATCTCCTATCAGTTTTCCTACACTAGTCTCAATGACATTAATAAAATATCTACTACAATTTTCAACTCGTATTAAATATCATTTTGACCTATTTATCTACCCAAAATTTGACACATTTTCATGCTTAGTTTTCAACCGATTTATGCATTCAGATTTTAGTCTATTTATGCACACAAATTTCAATCTAATTTTCATCTAATATTTCCACTTGAAAGTCCTAAAAATTATCCACTCTTTGACTTATTTTTAATCCATATTTTGAATCTAAATTATAAATTAAAATCAAAATATAAGTTTAAATACATATCAAATATATGTTTAAAACATTACACAAAGTTCTTATTGTCCTTGAATTTTAACCTGTACCTCAAAAAAAGAAATTGACCTATCTAGTTAGATTTCTAAGTAAAAGTTTAGCTTATGGTTGTAAATCACTAACAAACTCTCTATGTTACACATTCAGTGTATCAACATGGATATAACCATGCTTCATCAAATCTATAATATTATGGATTGTAATAAGTATAATCTTATTTTTGAGACCCTTAGCACACCCACCATCCAAAGGTGTTCAAAGTTCACCAAGTCATTGCAACTTTTAGTTATTAACTTAGAAACAAATAACTATCTTTTAGATTCACAAGGATCTTGTTACAAGTCATGATGACTTTATCATTTCCTTATAACAACCTCATGTATTTTAATGCATCAATATGTAACACATGTAAACCGTCATGGTTTTGATAACTAGTAATATTAAGATCTATCCTAGTTGTATTCATATTTATAAGCCATAATGATTCACTACATCTCCTTGAACCTTCCATTTCTTGTAGCTCGCTCTTTTTTAAGAAAAAACAAACTTACAATTGAGCCAATCGCTTGCATTGTTCAATTTTATCTTTATTTTGGCTTTGTTTTGTCTCTTTGTTTCATAATTTGAATGAGTTTATGCTAATGTGATACATTTAATGTTTACCAAGTAACATTCAACACACCCTATAACAATTCTAACAAAATATATAAAAAAAAAACTTTTTCACCTTGAATTTTGATAAGGAAAAATATCTACATTTAATGTTTACCAAGTAGCATTCAACACACCGTATAACAAGTCTAACAAAATATATAAAAAAAAAAACTTTTTCACCCTGAATTTTGATAAGGAAAAAAATCTACATATCCAATTTGACTTTTAGGTTGAGAAATTGGATGGTGGTTGTTACAATCTCACCAAAAAATTTTCTATGTTACACAATTGATATATAAACATGGATACAATCTTATTCTTAGACCCTTAGTGCACCCACCATTTTTCTTATATAATGATTTAAATCCTGATATAATTTGTATATAATGATTTTTTTTTGTGTGTATAATGTTGGTTTATTTATATTTATATGGCTTAGTGATGAAATTTAAGACAACTTCATGGTAATAAAGAGTTTTAAGTGTAAAATATGATGAAAAAATTTAATTATTGATATTTTATAATATATAATTTAATTTTAAAAATTATTTTAGATATTTAAAAAATATATTGTTTGAATTTGAAAATCATTTTTTCTTGATTGTTTGAGATAATATATTTCATCACTATTTAGTATGTCATGTTGAGTTAATTAGATACTTTGACATTATAACCCATTACTTATTTTCACTTCAACACTTCATTTATCTACTTCACTAATTCCTACATTGTCACCCCTACCATTTATTTATTTCACTAATTACTACATTGTCAGCCTTACCATATTATTTGACCTTTGAAATGTGTAAAAGATGAAAAATATGAGAATAATTATGTAAGAAGTGTTATATAGAAAGGTAGAAGACTACTCCATATACACCTAAACATAATGGATTTGGAGAAAGGATGAACAAAATGCTGATGGAAAAAGCAAGACACATGCTCAATGGTGTTGAGTTTGGACAAGAATTCTAGGTAGAGGTAGTGGGTACTTCATGTTACCTGGTCAATCGATCAACCTCATCAACAATCGATGAGAAGACTTTACACAAGATATGGACTTGTAAGAAACCATCTCTCACATATCTCAGGGTATTTGGATGTGATTCGTATGTTCACATTCCAAAGGAAAACAAGAGTAAGTTAGATCAAAACACTGAAAAGTGTATCTTTATTGGGTATAAAGATGTTTTGAAAGGCTATAATCTTTGGAACCCAAAAATTAAAGAAATCAAAGTTGTTGTCCAACAATAATTCCTACGAAGGAAAGATGAACCATACAAAATAGACTCTTAGTTAAAGGAAGATGACTCAGTCTCTACAAAGAGCATGAATAATAAGAAGAAGATATGCATACTCTAGTATTGAGGAGACTAGTTCGGAAAAGAAGGTAACCAAAAAGGTATACTACACCTGATTTCCATTCAATTTTTCTTTGTCTATTACTGATGTTGATCCTAGAACTGTTAGGGAGGTATTGGATTCAAAGGATGGAAAAGCATGGAAAAAGGCCATGGTTGAAGAAATGGAATCCTTGGACAAGAATGTGGATTGAGATCTAGTGCAATTTTCTACTGGAAGAAATCTCATTGGCAACAAGTGGTTGTTTAAGAAGAAGTTGAATGCAGAAGGTAAAGTGGAAAAATACAAAGCTCAGTTAGTAGAAAAAGGTTATTCTCGGGTAGAGGGAATTGACATTAATGAAATGTTTTCTCTTTCTTATAAGCTAACTTCTATTAGATTTATTTTATTTGTCTCTATTATGTTTGATTTTAGAGTAGAATAGATGTATGTGAAGACAACATTCCTACATGGGGATCTCGAAGAAAAAATCTACATGAAGAAGGATTTTCTATGAAGGGAAAGAAAGAGTTGGTATGCAAGCCGAAAAGTCCCTATATGGGTTAAAACAATCACCAAGGATGTGGTATCAAAAATTTGATACTTATATGTTGGGACTTGGTTTCAAAAGGAGCAATGTGGATCACTGTGTGTATTTAAAATTAATTGGTGATCATCTTATTTACTTAGTATTGTATTTATATGATATGTTGTTGATAGGAAATGACAAGGAGATTATTCTGGATGTCAAAACTCAATTGTCCTCTAAGTTTGACATGAAGATTTTGGTGCTATAAATTTTATTTTGGGCATGGAAATTAAAAGAGATCACGAAAATAAGAAACTCTAGTTAAATCATAAGAAATATGTCAAGACAATATTGCAAAGGTTTAATATGCAATAATGTAAACTGGTCAGGGTCCCTATTCCTATAGGTATAAATTTATCTATGGATAAGTGCCCTAAGACACAGGAAGAGGAAGAGGACATGTGTCGTGTTCTGTATGCGAGTGTGGTTTGTAGTTTAATGTATGCAATGGTCTATATTAGACCAAACATTTCACATGCAGTGTGAGTTTGGAGAAGGTATATGTAAAAACTAGGGAAGGAGCATTAAACAACATTAAAGAGGGTTTTTATGTATTTTCATGGCACTACTAGTTATGGATTGTGCTACCAAGGAAGACCAATATTGCATAGTCTGTTGGACATACATGGCTTTGTTGATACAGACTTGGTTGGACATATGCATCACAAAAGATCTACAAGTGGGTATGTTTTTTACTTTTTTGAAAGAGAAATTGGTTGGCTAAGAAAAAGACAATCGACAGTGGCACTTTAAACTATAGAAGTTGAATACATGGAAGCCACTCATGCAAACAAGGAAGCAGTATGGTTACAAATATTTTGTTTATCTATTACGTTGGTAAAATAATTTATAAGGATATCTTGTGATAGTCATAGTGCAATCCACCTCGCAAAGAACCCGACCTATCATTCAAAGACAAAGAATAGTGATGTTCAATATCACTTTGTGAGACACATGGTTGAAGAAAAGGAGGTGGTGTTGATGAAGGTGGACACTTTGAAGAATATTAGAGATTCATTTACAAAATATGTGAGCACCTAGAAGTTTTCTTAGTGTAGAGGAGCTATTGGCATTGTTGCTCTATATTATTGACTATGTAACCCTTTAACCCCATGTTTGTAAAGAATACAATAATGGGGATAATGTTGGGTATGTTTTGTATTATTTACATGACTAGACCTAGTTTTCATGTTGTGCCAGACACATGGTGGGGGCGAGAGCCCCTCTATACAGGGGTTTGGGGACAGTTTCCCTGATAACAAATTGACGTTTTTTCATTTGTTTTTAATGTTTTTTCATCACATGGTTTTCATCAATGGTTTTCTATTTCCGATTTAGGAACTAGGTTACTGACGAATTTGGGTCAATGTATTAGGGGTTTTGGATTCCATATGTGTGTGTGTGTGTGTGTACATGATGAATAGAAGATTAGAGGTGTGACGCCAAATAGGGTGTTGGTTTTCCCTCTTTTGATTTCTAGGGTAAAATCTCTATGTAATTTATGTGTGTGACATTGTATCTTTTATAATTTTATGAAGAATCTATTTGTAGTAAACTATTGTACAAGCTTAAAATATACATGAAGTTGTGTTTACAGGGGTATATTTTAAAATTATTTCTCTGCGGTTTTGAACCAAAATAATATTTCTCCATGGTTTTGAATGGTAATACTACTTCTCTGCGGTTTTGAAATTATTTCTTTGTGGTTTTGAATGAGAATACTACTTCTCTGCAGTTTTGAAATTATATCTTTGCGATTTTGAATGGGAATAATACTTCTTTATCTATTTATTTATTTATTTTTAAGGAGATATTTTATTTCTAAGGTTACATATCTAGGGTTTTGAATGGGAATAATACTTCTCTTTGGTTTTTACCTTTTTTACCCAGAATAATCTCTATAGTCTCTCCAGACTTCTTTGTAGTTTTCAAAAATTATTTTTGGCTTCATCAACGGGTTGAGAAATTGGACATCTGAAATGAGGTGAGTAACTTTTTATTCTGATTCAATTTTAATTTTATGTAAATATATTTAAATATATTTTATTTTTTATTTATTTTAAGTTTCATAAGTAAAACTTGATTTGAGAGATAAAGTCAATCCATAATAATAATTGTTACATCTTTTTTTCTCTTCTTTTCAACATGAGCACTCCACCACCTATTCCAAAGACTCATCTTAACAAGGGAAGGCCCCCCAAAATCAGCCTAGAGATCCTTTACGGTTATATGGAATCAGTAGAAAAAAGAAGAGAAGAGAGAGATGAGAAAATCCAAATAGAGTTATAAACATTAGAAAAAAGGAGAGAAGAAAGAGATGTAAAACTCCAAATAGAGATAGAGGCAATGATTGATAAAATAATTAAAGATACCATTCAAACTCAAATAGAGGATAGATTCTTAGGGTTCAAGAGTGAATTGCAAACAATGAAGGATAGAATTCAAGAAATGGAAAAAAATAAACAATCAACCCAAGAAGGAGGGGTTGAAGAAAACCACAACTTGAGAGATAGGATTAAAGAGCTAGAAGAAAAACTAACCAACAATTTGATCCCCAGTAATATGGAAAACAAATTGGATATCAAACCCATCAAAGAGGAAACGAATAAGCTAATCAAACTGGACCATGAGCGTAACAAAAAAGCCTTGAACCTCATAATTTTTGGTATAAAAGAACAACAAGAGGAGGATACACTAGCAATAGTAAAAGAAGAATTAAAAAATAAATCATAAATTGATACAACTTACCTCATAGACGCAAAGAGGCTATGTAAAATAATTGATCACAAAGATAGGTTGATCCATGTCAAAGTAAGTTGTAATGACCATAAATATAGCATACTTAGTAAATCTCTGAGCTTAAAAGGGTGAGGAGTATTTATAAATGAAGACCTCATTCTCGAAGACCAAGCTGAATTAAGGAAGGAAGTTCAAAAGGTAAAAGAAGCTAGGAAAGAAAAAAAATGGGTCATAATTAGAAATCGAAAATCTATTGTTAGGGATAAAGACCAAAAGGATAATAATAAATAGGAATTTGGGACACTCAGGATCCTCTTTTGGAATTGTCGTGGCTTTCCATGGTGCAAAGGTCCTATGATAACTTGGATCCCGAGTGATATTGATATTATCTGTCTAGTTGAAACTTGGGAGCATGAGGAGTCTAAGGTCCCTAGCATGGAAGGATTTGTCTTGTGGTCGACATGGAAAAACAAATCCCACCGTAGAGGGATAGGAGGCATAGCTTGTTATATTAGAAAGAGCATTTATCCTCACATTCAAATTTATAAGATTGACCCTCTTAATCAATACATTTGGATAGAAATTTTAGAAACCACTTCTAAGAAGATGTATATAGCAATTTGTTATTTTGCACCTATTAATTCTACTTTTTATATGAAAAATAATCTAGATAAAAATTGTCCCTATAATAATTTAGAACAAGATATTTATAATTTGAAAAATGAAAGTAATATCCTTCTGCTAAGAGACTTTAATGCTAGGAATGCAACTAAACAAGCTACTCTTTTAAGTAATCAGTCCAACCATAATCCTTTATGGCTAGATGATGACCTTGTTTTATCTAACAGCTACAAAAGAAGCTCTAAAGACCTAATTGAGAACTTGTTTGGTACTGAGTTGGTCAAGCTCTGCATCTCTCAATACCTAATAATTTGCAATGGAGTAATGAAGTGGCCAAACTCCAACCAGATGACTTGTATTCATGGGCTAGGTAGTAGTGTTGTAGATTATGTGATATTTGATATCCCCATTTCAAACCAAATAACAACTTTTGACCTTTTAAATGACCATGAGCCTGACTCTAATCATAAACCTTTAACCCTAACTCTAAAATTTTCCATGCATAGGAGCACCATTGAAGAGAATTATAATAATCAAAGGAATTTGTGCTTTGAAAAAATTAAAGTTGTGGTTTTCTTAAAGGATTTAAATAGTAAATTAAACCTCCAAACTTATAAGGACAACATTGAAGAACTCTATCATAATTTTACAACTACCCTTTCCACTTCTATTAACAAGTTCTCTTTCAAGGTGTCCTATAAAAAGAATAACAGAATGACCAACCCTTGGTATGATAAAGAATGTAAAATTGCTAGGAAATCCATTAGGGATGCTTCTAACGAGCCCTTAAAACTCAATAAGATCAATACATACAAAGCCCTAATTAAAAGGAAAAAAATATACTATGTCAATAAAAGGCAAGATCAACTTTCACAACTATACAAGTTGGATCCTAAGAAGTTCTGGAGCCAAATTCTAAAACGCAATACTAAAGAAAATAATAATATTCCCTTAAGGGACTAGAATTTCTACCCTAAAAGTCTTTATGAGTTCCCTAATGCCATGGACACCATTCCTATTGTCCCTACAAAGGAAGAAGATTTTTCTTTAGATGACATAGAGTTCGGGGTTAAGAGGCTCGCAAATGGGAAATCTAAGGACATTGAAGGCTACCAAGCTGAAATATTTAAAATCGAAGGGCCAACCATTATCCCTCACATACACAAGCTCTTCAATTTAGCAGTCAAGCAGGGCTTCCCTAAACCTTGGATGCAAAGCCTCATTGTTCCTATTTTAAAAAACGGGGATAGAAACATTCCCTCTAATTATAGGACCATTATGATTAGCCCGATTGTATCCAAGCTTTATGGAATTATTTTGGAAAAGAAGATTAGCCTTTGGCTAGAAAGTCACAGTAAAAGAGCTAAAGGTTAGGTTGGGTTTAGGAGATATCATTCAACTATGGACCATATTTTTACCTTTAGGATCATTGCAGAGGAGTTCTGCAATACTAAAATCAATCTTTTTTGTTGTTTTATTGACTTTAGAAAAGTTTTTGACATGGTTCCCAGGAAAAAAAAATGGAATAGGTTGGAAGAGATAAGAGTGGCTCTCGAGTCGAGGGATGTTGCAATAAGAATGTATGAGAACATTATTGCTAAGTTTAAAAACATTGAGGGACGGTCAAAAGAGATTAACTGCAATATTAGAGTCAAACAAGGTTTTCCCTTGTCCCCTACCCTTTTTGGCATATACATTGACAAGTTAGAATAATGCTTGGAAAAAGCAGGTTGTGTTGGCCCTACTCTCACTGGTATAGTCATCAATCTTCTTCTTTATGCTGATGATATCATTCTTATGGCAAGGAGTCCCCATGATCTTGAAAACCAACTAAGAATCCTCNACTGATAAGACTAATGTTACGATTATTAAATCCAATAATATCTCTTATGACACCTTTGTATATGACAACAACAACTTGGAGGAAGTGACTTCATACAAATATCTTGGAATTGATATTCACCACAAGCTCAATTGGAATTATAGCATTGAGAAAAGGATTATTAGGGGATGAAAATCTTATTATGGGCTTGAAAGTAATTGTAAATCAGTTGATCTTTGGAGTTGAGATAAGAAGAAACTCCTCTTTGAGACTCTTGTTACACCTCTTATTCTTTATGGATGTGAAGTATGGGGTTGTAGTATCTCTCGTGAATACTGGAGAAAGATATAGTAAATACAAAAGAATTTTATAACCTATAATCTCAAAATTAAAACAAATACGACCTATCCCATCCTCCTCTTACAAACAAGCCTCTCCCCCATTAAGGGCATGGCTATAACTAGATACCTAATGTATAAGAACAAGTTAAACAACATGGAAGACAAGAGGCTACCTAAAATTGCTTCAAAATCAAGTCATAACCACCATCAACTCAAGTGAGGATGGCATAAAGACGCCC
>JASDQU010103707.1:26554-36746 GCA_032191745.1 Picea mariana
TACAACTAAATCATTAAGATAGAAATTGAATGCCATTTTAGCAAACTACATGTTCCTAGATTCCATGAAAAATAATACTATCAAACTAGGGCCATAGTTAGGGTTTGGTTGAGAAATAAATACAAACTTGAAGACACAAATCTTTACATTCATATTCTAATTCTAGATTTAATTTCTGGTTTAAGTCATAAGACTATAAGAGAGTTATACTAAGCAGAGAAATATGAAAGAAATTGTTCATCTATACAATCAAAAACCCTAAACTAGAGCACTACTACCCTAATAATAAGGATATAATATTCCTCATTGCTTCACCAACTTTGCACAATAGACATCACAATAAAATTAAGGCTATATATATCCTTTTATATCGAATATGATATTAGACACATAAACCCTCAAGAATCCACAATCAAAATCTCTTTGGAAATTCACTATCTTTACTAAACTAATTAGTAACACTAACCCTAGAGATAGTTAAAATCCAAATTCTTTTAACAAACCAATCAATTTTGTGTATTTCATAAAGAAAAACCATGAGAACTAGGAATTTCTCCAAAAAATATTTTGCATACCACTTGGGTAAAACGAGTATATTTCACTTGTAACCACACAAACATAACAAATTGACAAGGAAAATTTTAAGGAACCTTACTTATCTTAAAGTGTAGAAAACTTAGGAAATCTTACTAATTCTTAAAATTCCAACTATAAAATGTTTGACAATATTTTTGTAAAAATATTGAAATTTCTAATTATTTTATATAGTTTCTGGAAACTTTGGAGATTTTTAGAGTAAAATAATTTTGTTCTATAGAATTTGGGCAAATTATGTTTAGAAAAAAAATACAAATTGATGAATCTTTTTTGGAAAAAAACAAGTAAAATTAACCCAATAGTGAAATTTAACCCCTAAAATTTTCCCTATGAACTAGTAGGGTTTCCATCCATAACATAATGCTAATCATGCATGTATACATAGTCAATCCAAAACAAATTAGACTAACAATTGTTTCTATGGCATCAGGAAACCCTAACTAGCCTTATTAACAATGAACTAACCTAGAAAATTATAAATTTTCAATTACCTCACGAAGTCGCCCATGGTGAATTATTAGTCCACACAAGAAAATATATATCATAGTACCGTTGTCCTAGGTTGAAACAATGTTAAGTGAACAATGAAACAAATTCCACCCTCTCAAAGACACCCATGGTGAATTCATTTCCCATAGAGGAATTTAGATAACAATTAAGGAAGGGGTTGGCATATGAAAATTCATATAATCCTACCCATAATTGAAACAACCTACCCCTAACCACTATGTCAATTATAGTAATCAAAATAACCGTCAAATGGTCATTCTAGGTGGAAAATTTTTCTAGTAAGCTTATATATTATAATTTTAATGCACATCTCTTAGGACTAGCTTGAAAGAGATGGAACTGTTGAAAGTATGTGGACCAGTTCTAATGGCAGTCATTCTACAATTTGCATTATGTCTGCATGAACTGTAGAGGCTTATGATCAGTGTGGATGACTATCTCCTTCCTGAGAATATGATGCCTCCACTAGCGACAAGATTATACAATGGAGTATAATTATTTGTCAGAAGTGGGGTACTTACAGATGATATCTAATAGTGTCTCACTATGATAGGCCACAAGATGTCCGTGTTGAGTGAGAACCATGCCCACAATATAGTTTGAATCATCTGTCTCAATATCAAAAGAATACTGCAGGTCAGGTAATAAGAGCACCAGGGTTGAGCATAAGTGCAGCTTGAAATCATCGAATGCTTAATGTTGCGACTATCCCCACACGAAATTTTCCTTTCCACCACCCTTGGTCATTTGGCTAAGGGCCCATGCAATATGGGAGAATCCCAACACGAACCTGCGATAGAAATTGGCAAGGCCTAAAAAGCTCCGAAGCTTAGTGAGTATGGTCGGGGTTGGTCAGTCACGAATGAACTAGATCTTGGCTGGATCAACATGCAACCCATGCTCATCAACAATGTATCCTAGGTATTGGACCCTATTCATGCCGAAGGAGCATTTTTCCAAATTTGCATATAGCTTGTGTTGCCGCAGAGTGTGCAAAACCTGTTGAATATGATGCAAGTGTTCTGCCCAAATATTGTTGAAGATGAGGATTTCATAAAAATACACCACCACAAAATAATTGGTGAAAGGCCTCAATATACCATCCATCATCCTCATGAAATGTTTTGGGGCATTCGTCAAGCCAAAGGGCATGACCAACCATTCAAAAAGACCTTCTTTGGACTTGATGGCAACCTTCCATACAGATTTATGAGTGGAACAAAATGAAACACATATATGTAACACTAACATAGATATACAGTGAACAATAACATAGATACAATGAAACTTGACTTCTATTCAATAAAGAAATCTGTTGAAACTGTAAAATGCAGAATGAAAACAATCTTGCTCGAATGGTGGTAGCTAATCTTTGAGAAAAGATGTGGTGGCTACACGCATTTTTTTGAGCACATTACAATGAGGCCTCCATGCCTTTTTAGCATTAAGAAATAATCAGAAAACCCTATACATCCAAGAACCTAACCCTAGGAGATGAAGCGCCAAAAGTCATGTGGGCCCCGATGGGGTAAGTTGGTACATCAACTTCCCGAGGTCATAACTTTTGCATACGTTCTCTGTTTTAGACGCATGATAGCCTGTTGGAAAGGTCTATTTGAGGAATAAACGTGTTGCATTCACACTCTAACTTTTTATATATTGTGATTGTGGAAATCCCAAAAAATGTTGTTTAGGGCCTCAAAACGAACCTGAAAAGCTAGAAAAAAACTACCAAGATGAAAACTGTATGTGAGCCAATTGGACTAGGTGAGTAGCCACTGATATCCACCTTGATAAATCCTCCCGACTTAGGAATAAATGGTCTCCATTTCATTGAGTTTCCCCATCATATGAGGAAATTTCTACTGAATTTGGCCCCGGGTGAGCCAGTTGTCTTGGTGTAGGAGCTGCCCCGCTTTGACAACATGATAAAGCTAAAGATTTTGTTGGCGAGTTCCATTGACTTGTGTGTCCATGATATAATCAGTGGATGCATGTTCCATGCAGTCATGGTTGAGATCTTTTGATGTCAACTGTTATTCTATCTCTGAGGTGTCAAATAATGGTGGAAAGTATGGCTGAAGGAGGTCCACATTAAACACTGGGTGCAAGCCAAGGAAGGGGGGAATGTTGAGCTCAAAAGAATTATTACCCACAATCTTGGTGATGGTGTAAGGTCCATAGCGGAGTGGACGGAGCTTTTGATGGGGTCCTGTAAAGCATTCTTTCTGCAAGTGCAACCAAACTTTATCTCCCACCTAAAACTTGTGTGGCACCTGGTGTTGATCATGGTGCTGCTTGTACTTGGCATTAGACTTCTGCAAAATCTCATGAACATGTTGGCGAATGTGCTGGATTTGTTCAATGAACCAAGTGGATTTTTTTACTTCGGTTTGAGGATGTGATGATTCTGCCTGTGTGGATGCAAGGGGTAGTGAAAAATCCATGGGACCCAATGGTTGAAATCCCAGCCCTACCTGAAATGGGCCATGGTCGGTTGAACTATGTATGGCTCTATTGTAACTGTGATGAACACAGGGAAGACTCTCATCCCATGTACACGGTTTCTTGGAATTGTACATGCGCAAGATATGCACGATCATCCTGTTGATGACCTCATTTTGGCCATCCTTTTGGGGGTGGAAGGCAGTGGATTTGGTGAGCTTGGTGTCCAACAGTGACTAGAGGCTCGACTAGAATGTGTTGAGGAACCGACTGTCTTGATTTGAGATGATGGTTTGTGGTATCCCAAAATGTAGCCATAGTCATTCGAAGAAGATCTTGGCAATGGCCTCTACTGTGATGCTCTTCTTCTAGGCATCCATAATCACCATCTTGGAAAATCGATCAACAAAAAAAAAAACGTAGTCATTTCCCTGCTTGTTTGAAGGAAGGAAGTCCCGACATGTAGTCCATCGATATGGATTCCCAAGGCCTGTCGAGAGTAGGAAGAGGGGTGTACATGATTTGTTTGTTATTGGTTATTTTGGCAATGGCACAGTTTATGCAAGAATTGATATACTTGTTGACATACTGTCGATGTTTCAACCAATATAAATGTTGTTGCAACATTGCCATTATCTTTTCTACGCCGAAGTATCCTGCCACCTCACTATAGTGATATTCCCAAATAAACTTCGCTTTCTTGCTTGATGGGACGCAGAGATGGCCTAGATGGCACAACAACCCATCTTGGAGATGGAAATCAGTGACAACAGTGTTTGTTCCTAACATATGGTAGGTAGTGGTGAAGTCAAGATCTCTCTCATAGAGTTGGGGCCATCCAGAGGTCTCATGGATGCATGAGTGTAGCACTGTGGTTAGTGCTACAACTGGAGGTCGGATGAGGTAGTCAATGATGCGGTTGGTGATCGATGTCTTATACTTGATGTTAAGATGGAACTGCTACAAGTATGTGGACCAATTCTGATGGCGATCATTATGTAATTTTCCTTGTGTCTGCATGAGCTGCAGAGGCTTATGATCAGTGTGGATGAATGTCTCATTCTCGAGAATATAATGTCTCCACTAGAAAAAGGCTTGTACAATGGATTACATTTATTTGTCATAAGTGGGGTACTTACAGATGTTATCTGAGAGTGTCTCACTATGATAGGCCACAATATGTCCATGCTGAATGAGAACTATGCCCACAACATAGTCTGAATCATCTGTCTCAATCTCAAAAGGTTGTTGCAGGTCGAGTAATGAGAGAACCAAGGATAAGAACAAGCGCTTCTTCAAATCATTGAATGATTTCTGTTGCGAATGGACCCACACAAAATTTTCCTTGCCACCACCCCTGGTCACTTGGCTAAGGGCCCATGGAATATGGGAGAATCCCAACATGAACCTGCGATAGAAATTGGTAAGGCCTAAGAAGCCTCAAATCTCAGTGAGTGTGGTCGGGGCTGGCCAGTCATGAATGACCTGGATCTTGGATGGATCGACATGCACCCATGCTCATCAACAATGTAGCCTAGGTATTGGACCCATTTCATGCCAAAGGAGATTTTTTCCAAATTTTCATATAGCTTGTGTCACCGCAGAGTGTGCAAAACCTATTGAATATGATGCAAGTGTTCCGCCCAACTCTTGCTGAAGATGAGGATGTCATCCACATACACCACCACAAAAGTATTGGTGAAAGGATGAAAGATATCGTCCATCATCCTCATGAAATTTATTGGGGCATTCATCAAGCCAAAGGGCATGAACAACCATTCAAAAAGACATTCTTTGGACTTGAAGGAAATCTTTCATACATTAGTCTTCTCTATTAGGACTTGGTGGTAGCCGAAATTCAGATCAATATTACTAAATTATTTGGCCCCCTTGAGCTAGTAAAGGAGATTGTCAATTTGAGGAATTAAGTATCGGTTCCTTACCATGATTTTGTTTATTAACGGATAATCAATGTAGAGTCTCCAGGTCCCGTCTTTCTTTTGCATAAGCACGATTGGGCTTCCACAAGGTGATGAGATTTAATGTGCTCCTTTTTGAGCAACTCTTGGATTTGGCACTTCATTTCCTCATTTTCTAACAGAGAGCGATGATAGACTGGCTCATTGGGAAGTGGTGCGTCAAGGGTCAGATCGATTGAATGCTTGACCTGACAGTGCAAAGGTACCCCAATGGGCGAGGAGAATATGTCTTTGTATTCTTACATGACCTTATCCACTTGCTTCTGCTGTGTGGAGAGACCTACCGCAGAGGCCATGGATGTGGTTGCAACCTTCCACTCATTTTGAGCATGAATCACGAAGATGACAAAATTACCATTCTGAGAGTTGACCTTCCAACATTGCTTGGCAGAGATCAAGGAAATGGCAGTAGGTGGGGCTACTTCGGGTATCCTATACAATTTCCAATCCAAATTAATAATAACACTACGAGTCTTAGACTCATATACAACATGGCGTATCCATATATAAGGTTGGCCCAAAAGAACATAAAAAAATTCAAGGGAGGAGACATCACATAATACCTCATATTTGAGGAGCTTGATGCTGTAGGGTAGGCGACACTATTGGATGACACGGAGATCGCTCCCTTGGCGAAACCATCCGATGTTGTATGGTTGTGGGTGTGGTGTTCTCAGTAGAGCCAACCACTTGATGACCTCTGATGTGATGAGGTTCTTCTGTCTACCACTATTAATGATGAAGTGCAATAGAGTACCCTTCACCCACATCTGTGAATGAAAGAGGCGCTCACCTTCCTCTGGATCATCAGGTTCACCAGGTTGGATATTGGTGGTAGCAATGGTGGAACTGGGTTCTGCATCAATGATCCATATCCCTTTTTTTGGTTTTGACTCAGAGTCAAAACCCACATATTATTAAGAGGCTTTCACCTCGACCACCAATGACTTCTTTGAGTGACATTCAATGGTGTTATGCCAGGGGCTCTCATGGAAATTTCACCACTTCCTAGTGTATTTCTTTGTCTTCCCATTGTACTTATTTGTTTGTGGCTTAGAATAGTTTTCCTGATGTTTTCCATCCTTGATCTGTCCTTTGTCCTATGGGTTGGGGCTGCCTTTTCTTTACTTCTTTTGTGAGGGGTTCACAGACCCAAACTATCGTGTCTTTTGTTTAAGATTCTGCTCGATTGTGACAGAATATTGATAGGTCACACCCAAGGAAGAGATGTCAAGAAACTACATTTATGTCTAGATGTATCTATGCAGATCACTGCAATACTTGAGCACCATATGTCGCTCAGAGTATTTGATACCCAACTTAGTGCACAAGGTATGGAAGACATTGGTGAAGTCTAGCATTGTTTGGTCCCTATCCTGCCATAGTGTAGTCCATATTATATATAAGTCATCATAACTTCCAACATGGTAGTATTTTTCCTTAATAACATCCATGAAAGAACCCCAAGTGGGTGCGACTATGAATAATGTAGATTCCTCTGTTTCCTTTTGCTCACAGAAAGTCTCCCACCAATATTTGACATGGGGGACGACCATAAGGAGAAAAAATGTAATATTTTCTCTATCAAAAAAGTTATGGACATAAAAATACCCTTCTAGAAGGTTTAACCGTTTTTCTACCATATACGCATCTATCTAACCTTAAAATATAGGAATATCAAAATTGATATGTACCTTGAAGGGGGTGGTGCCTCCGCTCGAGGAAGAAGTGTCACCTGTTGGAAGCAGTTGAAGGATTTGAGCAAAAGAATCCATCATCTCTTTCCTTTTCCGCGAGAGGGATTCCTCGATAAATAGTTTAAAGGGATATTATGCCCCATCATCTCTCTTTTCTTCCCCCATGGGTGGTCATCTGGTTCGGCAAGGCCTATCTTGCAAAGGCTCAACTGGTTCAAGTCCCAACTACTTATACTCTGCCCTTGTTGGGGACATGCACATAGAAACAAATGAAGATAAAACCGCTCTGATACCACTGATATGGATTTATGAATGGAACAAAATGAAACACATATCTATAATATTAACACAAAGATACAATGAACAATAACAAAGATACAATAAAACTTGACTTCTATTCAATAAAGAAATATGTTGAAATGTAAAATGTAGAATGAAAGCAATCTTGCTTGAATGGTGGTAGCTAATCTCTGAGAAGAGATGTGGCGGCTACACACATTCGTCTGAGCACATTACAATTAGGCCTCTAGGAATTTTTAACATCAAGAAGTAATCAGAAAACCCTATACATCCAAAAACCTAACCCTAGGAGATGAAGTGACAAAAGTCATGTGGGCCCCGATGGGGTAAGTTGGTACATCAACTTCCCGTGGTCGTAAATTTTGCATACAGTATTTGTTTTAGGCACACGATAACTTGTTTGAAAGGTCTACTCGAGGAATACACATGTTGTCGTCACACTATAAATTTGTCCACAATGTGACTGTGGCAAGACCAAAAAACGATGTTTAGGGCCTCAAAACAACCCCCGAAGTTTAGGACCCGAAAAGCTAGAAAAAAACTATCAAGATGAAAATTGTGTGTGAGCCAGCTGGAATATGTGGGTGGCCACCGATATCCACCTCGATCAGAGAATCACGCATTTCTTTAGCCCCATTTATTTTGAAAAGAATGTTCAGAGTCCTTGAAACAACCATGGGTTTCAAGAGTGTTGAAGCTGAGGATTTTATTAAGATAAAAAAAGGAGGAACAAAACTTTTACAGAGATATCTTGAAGATCCAATAATTTTTCCTAAATACTTCTCTAATATTCAAGTATGTTCACTAAATAATCCTTACCGAGAAATGGCATGGTTATTTCCCAGAATAACCAGACAGGAGTCCACAACTAATATCCCCAAGCTTGCTTTATATATATTGCATTTTTCAATTCATGAGAATGCCATTTTCGGCTAGTCAAGGATTATTTCGAGTGAATTATCCTTTCAACTTGGAAACTTTTGAAAAAGCAAAAGGTTCTACATGTCTTCTTATTTGATTTTCTCTATGACTTACTTTCATGTGTTCAAGGGCCTACCCTTAGCCAAGAAGGTTAATTGTAAAACTGACCCTTTGCAAGTGTGGTACCCTGCACTCTTGAAGAAAAAAGATGCATATAATTTTTATGAGGTACACAATGCTTTTGTCTCTTCTTTCAAAAGATTAATTTATGGTCCTAATACTTCAAGGTTATTGTTGGAGGTTGCATCCTTCTTAGCTAGAAAAGGAAGCTTCGAAGATATGGATGATTTTAGTATCATCAAACTTTATTTATCACATGCAAAACCTTCATTTCTACCCTACTGTGTTTTTGACAGATTGTTCATAGTTGAAGTATGTAAACAATACAAGTTTTGGGCTCACCTTTTTAATGAAAAAAGGAAAAAAATAGTTTATCCCCTTACCATGGAAGATTGGGGAAATTGTCGTGAAACGTATTGTGCATTTAAATGAAACTTCAACTCATTTTGATTTATTTAACCTCAAGCAAGATAATGACGTCAATGGTTTCGACCCTAATCAACTATTCATGACCCACATGAGATCATTGAGATACAACATGGTGTTTTCCAAGACAATTTTATTTGGAGAAGGAGAAGGTGACAATCAAAATCTATTGGGTATGTGTTATATTCTTTGCAAAATTGATCCATTATAATGTACATTGATATGGGAGAAAAGGGGGTTTGGATGATGCTTAGTACCCCCTAGCTGGGAGGGTTGCGAGGGTTTGAGTGTGGTAGCCCCCAGGTAAAAAAAATTGGTCTATTTTTGGTGGTTTTTTGCATTTGTTTTTGGTGGTTTTATGGCTCATGGTTGTTTCCGATGGTTTTTCTAATTTCAGTTAAGGAATTAGGGTTATTGACTAATAGGGTTCAATGGATTAGGGGTTTGGATGCCACATGATCCTATATGTATATTGTATTGTAAACAATGAAGAATATGAATAGAAGATTAGAGATGCAACTCTAAATAGGTTGATGGTTTTCCCTGTTTGGGTTTCCAGGGTAAAATCTATGTGTAATGTGTGTGCACACCATTATATCTTTTCCATTTTATTAAGAATCTCTTTGTAGTAATTAATTGTACAAGGTTAAAATCTACATTTGGTATCAACGCAATTATTGGCTTCAGGGGGATGCCTTTGTGGTCAAGGGTTTGGCTCAGGTCTGTGATAAGCCTTGTTATAGTGGGAGATTTGCGATATTGATTCTTTAGGTGAAAATAAATGGTGAGAAGTTCAAATATAGAGATTGAGAAATTTAATGGGAAACGTTTTGAGTTGTGGAATATAAAGATGGAAGATCTATTGGTAGAAAAATATTAGTGGATCATGGTGGATCTAGGTATTGCACCTACATGAACATCGACAAAGAACTGGAAAAAGTTGGATCAAAAGGTGAAGAGCGCAATCCAGTTGTGTCTCTCAGATTCAGTATTACTAAATGTGTTAGGGGAAGCTACAACCAAGGAATTATGGGATAAGTTGGGGACTTTGTATCAGTCCAAGTCCCTGGTAAATAAATTGTTCCTGTGGAAGAAGTTATATAACATGAGGATGAAATATGGAGACTTGGTGACAAAGTATCTGGACGCCTTCAATACAGTGGTAAGTTAGTTATTATTTGTTGATATTAAGATTTC
>JASDQU010103707.1:39121-49850 GCA_032191745.1 Picea mariana
CATGCATCAATGACAACTCATTGATCCATATTCATCATATCAATGACAACTCATTGATCCATCTTCATCTATGCATTCTTATCAAGGACAATACAAATTACATTACATCAATCATCAATAAATCAAACCTTTGGCATCAATCAATCACTTGACATCAATCAATCAAACCATTGGCATCAATGACAACATGATCCAACAAGTTGATCACTGAGGTGACCAAAATAATGTGTAACAGAATTCCCCCCAAAGTATGAAACTGGAACTTGTGATAGCTAAAATACTTTGTAGAATGCGTGTGTCGAAAAGAAGAAGCACATCATTCAGGAACCTACAAACAACCAAGCATCTGCATAATAACATACCATCTTTTGAGGTAGGAATTACATGCACATACTACAAGTGACTCTAATCATAAGTTTCAAGAGAGTAATGGCCACTAAATATACACTGTGGATCCATGTCATTATGATTCAACATATCCACTAGAAATACACTGTGGATTTGTGCTCTAAAAGAATTCAAATTCGGACATAGCCATGAGACATACACAGTGGATCTATGTGTCAGTACAAACTAATGAATACTCCGCCGCAACCTTGACTAAGATGATGAGATCTAGGGTATTCTTTTCCATCGTCTCTAAGTACGAATCTAGCCATGTGATTACAGGTGTTTAAGTCAAACATGGTAGAAACCACTTGATTATCGGTCATTAATGAAAACCGTTAACAAGTGTGAGGGAAATCACCATTGATGTCATTGACTCCCAAGGTACCCTAGTACAATCCAACAAATGTGAATAAATGAGTTGAAGTCGAACACTCGATGGAATCTTCCAATTATGGGTCAATGATGTGAACCCACTGTTGAAAGCGAAGAAACCTGCCATTGAGGCATGCACGCTCTAAGGTACTAAATGTTTTATAAATCTTGTTCTTGGATAATGAGTTGAAGTCGACAGGAAAAGACTCGCCATATGAGGGACTTGATGTATCCCCCATCAATGAGACGAAATATGTAACAGATTTGAATTAGATCAGAGTATGAAGTGATTTGGAACTGACTTAGGGAACTTCGACATGGTAGAAAATTTATAACTATAGATGGCCGACTCGATAGAAGGCTTGTTTAGATTGGACTTCTCTTGAACATATGAACGACAAGACAATTGTCTTGGCAGCATTGACTCAAGGAGGACCCAACATATGAACTTGTAGATGGTCAAATGAGAGACAAATAGATTTCCAAACCTGGATACAATGATGAAGGGGGGTGTCATGTTCAAGAACGACTATTACTGCCACTAACACAAGTACAAAGACACATTTCTTTCCCAATTTCCCCCCACCATTTCTGGAGAGTACCTCTTTATTTTTACGCAAGCTTGAATAGGATAACATATGCTTGTAAATATAAGCTCATCCTTTGGAAGAGTCCCTCAGAGTATGTTTAACAAACCCTAATAAGGAGTGGTTCGATCCCATATGGGTCTTTCGATGTTTGTTTAATGAGTCCACAGAAAGGAAACTCAGGAGTTTTTCATTTTTAGAGAGTCTGAAAAACACTTAAAGAGAACTCCATAAAGTCCTTTTTCATAAGTTATTTTGATGAGACTGAAAAAGAGATAACCTACCACTCATTAGACGTTTTATTCAAATACTTTCAAGATCATGAAAAGAACAAGGTTTCTCAGCTATCTTTTCATGTTTAGGGAGCTTGAAAATAGCTTAAACGATAATCCATAGGTTTCGTTTTTCATATTACCAATGCAAGTTCAAAAAAATGTCAAAAGATTACTTGATTACATTCTCACGGTTTCACGAGTGTGAGAAAGAATTAAGAATCTGCTCAGAGTTTTTCCTAAAAAACCCCAAAATCATCTGCACACAAGAAAAATATGTAAAAACAAATCAACAAGGGTGGACCCTTGTTCAAATGTCCCGTCCCTAGACCTTTTAATCTGCAATAGTCAACACTTCGCAAAGTTGGTTAGACTTTAGGGCATGGATAAAATATAAAAATAATTTCATTTTGCAATAAAAAAGTGGTAAAAACAATAAAATAGGCCAAAACACCATTTTTACCGTTTCATTTGCAAATTTACCCATAGAGTGCCCCAAAACCCTTTCCCCCCCCAAATTTCAACTGTCGATTTCGGAGCGTGTGGTGGATCATTTTGCGAACCATCTCCATCAAATAGGTAATCATATTCTTCTTTATCCTTTCATGGTTTCAAATTTTGTTTTCATTGGTCAAATTTGGATTTCAGGTTGATTTCTTGGGGCTACCTGCGCATTGAGATCGTCGTAGGTCCACTGTATCGTGAACTGCGACGATCTTGCATTGTCATAGGAGACCCCATAGACAGGGTGCGACGAAGTCGCTCTGCGTGAAAGCGCATCCCTGCGATGAATGCAATCAAAATTTTGAAAAGATAAATTTAATTAGCAAAACCTCCAGGAATGAAATTTTTATGTTTCTAATTTTATTTTAATGTCCCTTGGCAGGCTTTCCTTAGTCAAGATGCTCGAGTGGCATGAGCGAGAGCATGAGGAAGAGGATTGTTTCATCAGGAATGACCCGAGCACAGTTATGGATCTAAGGCAATGTGGGTTACTCAATTTTTTCAGGATCTAGGGCATGAGATCCCAATTGAGGTTGCTAGAGTATTTGGTTCACATGTGGGATGTGAACGAACAATATTTTCACATGGGTGTCCATACACTCACATTGGACATAGAGGAAATCAACTTTCTGACAAGGTTGTCTCACCATGGTTCACAGGTATCTCTTAGAGGAAACAGGGGAGAGGGAGAACATATGGATTACTATGTTCGCCACCATTGTGTGCCAGGTACCAAATAACACAGTGGCAAGGTAGCCATCAGAGATGTTCGGGATTTACCTTTGCGGACCATCCTTTATACCATTACTCGCATGGCAGGGAGTGAAGCTCCCCATATGGATTTTCAAATCCATTTTCAGTATGCGATAGAGTGCATGGAACCCAAGGTCTTCAACTGGTGTGAGGGTGTCCTAAAAAGCATGAAAAAACAACTCACAAAGTGTCGAAATGGTCGGTTGAAACAATTTGGATACGGGTCGATTTTGGTGTCCTTTTTGGAGGGAGTTCATGTCCTATGTCTACAGGTGGAGTGGGGTATAACCGCTCCACAAGATCCACAGATGAAGAGGTGGGTGGATCTAATGGCTCATCATGGTGGCATTCCTATCGTCAAGTATGGAAATATTTTCTTCCAATGGATGAGGAATCAACTACTCATGGTGGAAGACTATGCATATGTCGAGACAGATTTTTGTGGGGATCCTGATCTAGCTCTTTTTGAGGGATCTCAGTGGGGGGACATAGGTAAGATTTTTTTGTTTTGTTTATATAATGTTTTTTATATTTTAATTATATTAAATGTTTTTTGTGCCATCTATCCAAGACTAATCAAGTGCTCTCAAGAATGAAGATGTAGGGCCTTATCATCCTCCAGGATCATCACCCATCTAGAGGCGAGGAGAGAGAGGTGTTGTAGTAGGGGTAGCTGCCATAGATCTCAAGGCTATTGAACAGAACCTAGAGAGACTAACCATGAATGTCCCTGATGCCATGGTGGATGAACTTCCTAGGCACTATCAATGCCACACAATTGGCATATCTGCATCTATCGGTCGACTGCTCCATAAAGTAGCATGGGTAGTCGCTTTTTACAGCGAGCAACATCCTTGATTATTTTTGTACATGAATCCATGAGATTCACTTTTTGATATTTTGGTCTTTGGACAAATAATTTTTTGTAACTTTTTTGTTATAAATATAAAGTTCCTACCGGCTTAGTTTTTTTTGTAAATAGTGTGATTGGTTTTATAAATGTCTCAAATGTTTGTCTAATACATAAATGGCCAATGCATTTGTCAATGCATTTAGACATCTAGGAATATGTTGATATTGAATGTAATCAAAATGTCTTTCTAAGAGGCGAATTCGTAAATATACCCTTAACAAAGTAGGACTTCATATGGAATAAATGTTACTCAATTGTAGTACTACTAACCGTGAATCAAGTCGTACAATAATATGATGGATACCAAGTGAAATGACGTCAGTTAACAACTCGATAACTGCACTATATTCTGTGATATTATTGGTTGCACGACCAAGGAAAACACCATGTAAACTAATCAATTCATTCGTAGGTGCATAAATTTCCCAAGCAACAGATGCTAAGTTTTGAGTACTGCGACTAGCACTATCAACAAAACCAATATAGGGTAGCAAAGAAACCGACATCTGGAAACCAATCACAATGCCAGGTAAGCAACTAAAAGGTGGAACAAAAAACAAAAAAACACACAAGAGTATGATACACTAAAAACACACAACACTTATGCAAAAAATGGTTTAAACATAGTACTTCTTCAAGTAAAGCCCATTCTTGGGTTCACTCAAAGGAATTCCATCATAATCTACCAGCTCAAAATCCTCTTTCTCCAACACTCGTTTCACAATATAAGGACCCCGCCACATGGGCTCGAATGTTCTGGCCCCTAGTAAGTCACGATCCTGTTCGTAAAGAAGAACCAGATCACCCTCATAAAATACACGTGGTTTGACATGCTTGTCATATTGAGACTTGACACGCTTTTTCTGAGTTTCAATGACTAAGGAAACATCATGACAAGTCTCATCTAATTGCATCAAATACAAGATACGTTCCTCTTCAGCTGAGGTGTTAGGAAGAAGTTCGACAACTAGTTTCAAATATGGGATTTCACATTCAATTGACATAATTACTTCAATACCATATACTAATTGGAAAGGTGTGAACCCCATGGAAAACTTTACGGATGTCTAATAGGCCCATAATGCTGAGAAAAACATCGTGTGCCAACTTGACTTGTGAATTCCTACCATCCGTCGAAGCATAGTAGTGAGAACTTTGTTGAATGCTTCAACCTGGCCATTGGCCTGCGGATAATAAGGGGTTGATTTTTCATGTCAAAGACCCAACTTCTCGGTAAGTTCAGACATCATGAAATTGCGAAAATGACTACCATGGTCAGTGACGATGGCTTGAGGGACACCAAATCTAGTAACGATATGATTGAATATGAATAACGCTACAATTTTCCTGGTATTATCAAATGTAGGCATCACCTTGGCCCACTTAGTGAAATAATCCACGGCTACGATGATGTATCCATGCCCCCGATCGAGTGAGGGTTACATGTCATGAAGTCAATTCCCCATTTAGAAAGTGGACCAATGGAAACTACAGGGTGTAAGGGAGTAGGATGAGATCAGATCTTATTGTTGTACGTTTGACAAGCATGGAATTTCTGGACGGAAGTAATGCAATCCTTAAACAATGAAGGCCAAAAATAACCAACTCGTAAGATATTTTGGGCAGTGGCATACCCAAACATATGACTGCCACATGCTCTAGAAAGAAATTCATTCAAAGCTTTCTCAGTTTCATCATAGGTGAGACATCGTCGAAATATGGAATCAATACCACAACGGTAAAGGGTATCACCAAGGATAATGTATTGACGGGCTTGACACTGAATACGATGATGATCTGTACTAGAAAGATCAAGCCGAAAAGTTTGGGTTTGGAGATAAATGATAATATATCCATATCATATGTCGTCAGAACTGATCAAAAAGAGGGATTTATCAGGAAGGGAATCTTCTGCCACAGTGTCTGTTTTAGTAGAGGGAAGGTCACATATCAATTCAGAAAAAACCAAAGACTTCTTTGACTTGGCGCGCTCAAACTCTAAATCAAACTCTTGGAGAATAAATATCCATTTAGAGTATTCCCCCCCCAACAATTGTCGATTAAGGATGCATTGCATGGGGTTGGAATCATAAATGACTATGGTTTTGCGTAATAAGATGTAGTGATGAAAATGTTGAACATCTTGAACCGCTGCCAAGGCTAGTTTCTCCACATGTAAATATTTGGTTTCGGTGGTCGTGAGACTCTGACTCAAATAGTATATAACATCTTCATCATGCAAATCATCCTCTTGGACTAGAACCATAGAAATGGTAGAGTCTGAAGAAGCTAAGTACAAGAAATAATCTCGACTATAATAAGGTGGAAATAAAAGTGGTGTACGGGTCAAGGAAAGTTTCAAAGCATCAAAGGATTTGTTGGCAGTGTCGTCCCATACAAAATCATAACCTTTCTTAAGAAGTCGAGTAAATCCTTTTCGTTAATTCAACATAGTTGGGAATGAATCGACGTAAAAATTTTTCCTTCCCTTGCAAACTTTGGAGTTGGTGTAGTGTGGAAGGAGGAGGTAAATTGAGGATGGCCTCAACCTTTAGAGGGTCCACTCTAATCCCATGTATAGACACGATAAAACTAGGAATTCGTCCAGGCTCCACATAAAAAAAACATTTGTGTGGATTTAATCGTATGCGATAATAACGAAAACGTAAGAAAATGGCCCATAGATGTGTCGGGTGATCTTGATGACGCATAGAATGCGCCGATAGATCATCTAGATAGGGTTGTACAAGGTGCTTAATGTCATGAAAATCATAAGACATAGTGCGTTGAAAAGTCGCACTAGCATTTTTGAGACCAAAAGGTATTTTCTGGTATGTGAAGGTTCCCCAAGGGAAAATTAAAGAAATCTTATGTTGATCCACAGGTAAAATATTGATTTGATTATAGTCAAAGAAACCGTCCATCAAAGAGAATATTTCACTCTCAGCACAGTCATCAACGATCTAGTCGACGAAAGGGGTTGGATAATTTTATTTGGGACAAGATTTGTTGATATCCCTATAATCTACACAAACATGGATCTTGCCTTGTTTCTTGTTAACTGAAACAAGATTGGACGCCCAATCAGTCAAAGCTACAGGATAAACAAAACCGACTTTACAAAGTTTTTCAACTTCGAGCTTAATAGAAACATCTTTGCATGGGTGTACTGGGTGAAGTCTCTGTCGAACGGGTTTAGCATTCGGGTAAGTATTAATCTCATGTACAACAATATCTGTATCACTACCAGGAATTTCTTCGTAACTCCAGAAAAAAAATGTCACATAATTCTTGGAAAATAGATTTGTAAGTATGGACCTTATCAACAGAACATGAGGCACTGATGTGAACATTTTCCACGACTCCAGGTTTAATCGAGATATCAAGAGGGATGGTAGGTTAAATATTACCCAAGTTCCCTTCATACAAAACATCGTGTGTTGATTCAGGAACAGAGGAAATAATAACAATGGTAGACGGAGTTGGAATCCGTTGATAACTCTCTATGGTCTCGGGTTCCAGGAAGAGAATAGAATGATGATTCCCATCGTGCCATGGAGTATCTTCCATATACATAACTTTCATGATCATCTCATCAGTGGGAAAGATCACGTGAAACAGATCAGGAGACGTATCATAGAGAGAATGAGGAGAAAGATTTGCCGATTGAATAGTTTGATACGCCAATTCTATCGGACTCAAAGGAATTTCGTCGCCATAACGAAGATAGTCGTCAAAGCTAGGTATTATCCACGGGTCATAAGACTCAGGGGTTTCACTAATAGAGTTAGGTATCATATTAATCGAGGTGACAAAAGGAGGAGGAATATCGGGTGGTGGAATAGGAAAGGTACCCATTAATGAGGAATCTTTTAAAAGACCCACACTGACATTCTCATAACTGGGAGGTGTTTTCGCAATGAAAGGTACATTGCTAGTACATGAATCAGAATTAAAGAAGGCCAGTTGATCGAGAGTAATGACTTTTCCTTGGTGCGGGAAACATACCACACGAAAAAGAGTAGAAACAATTGTGCACATGGAATCAATCCAACTACGACCAAGTAGAAGGTTGTAATCAAGAGGTGCATCAAATACTCAACCCCAACATTAACCGCTTTACCTTCTAACATAATAGACAACGAAGGAAGAACACTGTAAGGTTTAAACCCTATACCATTAAAATATTTGAGAGTATTGTGTGACTTGGTAACGGCAATAGAGCTAATGGCTTTCCAACAGGTAACAAACATGACACGAGTTGAGGCTCCTTCGTCAATAATGGTTCAACAAATATTATTGTTTTCCATGAAAACTTGGATTTGAAACAGTAATTGAGGAGGACGCCTTGGAATATGATCTTCCAAGTCAAATATTATCAAATTTGTATCGGTAGGATCAATTCCACCAATAGCCTTCTGTTGAGTAGGACAACTTTGAAGGACTTCGAGAGCTGACATCACAGAGGGTGCTTGCACAAGGTCTTCTACAATACTGTATTTTTGGGTAGCACATGCATGAGGATTAAATGATGACTTTCGAACAACTCCCTTGGGAGGAGGACAAAGAATTGTATATAGGCCCAGTCATTTGAGATGAAGAGGACTGTTTGGAGGTGAAGTTGGTGGAGGAGGTTGAACCAACGAAGGTGGCGAATCATCAAATTTCTCTTTCGAAAGAGAATAATATTTGGCTCGAGTCGTGACTGCAACTTCATTCTTCTTGGAGTCACCAGTACACATAAGTATATAAGACATGGTAGAGGGAGAAGGTTGGTCATGAATGACCAATTGGGCCTACTGCTGAGAAGAAAACGGTTGTGACAAGACGACAGGTGTAGGAGGTGTCTCGGTCCCTTGTAGGAACTTAGTAACCTCAGCATGTCGTGGAAAATCTTTCATATAATGATCCTCACCATAGATAAGGAAAGGATAACAAGGTTTACATTTGTATTTTTCATCAACATGTTCGGTCTTGGGTTTCTCAAATTGTTGATTATTATTTTGTCCTCCTTATTCTTACCCTTCCCTTTCTTTTTATTTTGATTTTTACCGGTAGGTGTAGATTGAACCGAATTAACTTCAGAGGTTTTACCGGGAGAAGGAGTCAGAGGAGGAGTATTTTGTACATTAGGACTAGTAGACTTGGGATTGGAATGACTGGCTTGTTTGGATTGAGTCTCAGCATGAAAATTACCAATCACGCCATAAACAACATGAGAAGCTACTGGAGGTGTTGGGGTTGGATTCGTAGATGGACGAGAAGCATCAGGGATCAAGTCATATAGTGTGCCCGTTTGTGAATAAACGAGATCCAAATATTGAGCACGACTAATCGCCTACTCTTCAGTGAAGACACCACCCATGGAAACATCATGGGCTATAGGACCAATGAGTGACTTGGTAAACCACTCGACCAATAGTTTATTAGGAAGGGGAACTTTGATTAAGCGTATTCTCCTCCTCCACTCATGAATATGATCATAAATGTGAGTAGAAGAGGATTGCTTAAATGAACTCAAAATTTCAGTTCATGTCTCGTATCGTATTGGTAATTAGTAATGCATTAAGAACGCCATGGATAAGGTATTGAATTCATTGAAGAATCCTTGTGGTAACTCAATATACCATTTGGCTTCCGAACCCGTAAGAGTTCGTTGGAAAAGACGTAATCTTGTAGAGTCATCCATCAAAGAGTTGGATGAACACCAAAGATGGAATGTCATGACGTGATTATTTGGGTCTTCTTCCGATTGGATGTCAAACTTAGGAATTTTTGATGGCAATTTGGTAGGTACGACAGGCCAATAAGGAGAATGCAAAATAGGATCATTCAAAATCCTAGATAAATCCAAAGTAGCAAGAAACGACAACTGTCTGTTCACTTGAGGAAACTGGTAGTTTTGATGAGGTAGTCCTATAGGTATACCAGTAGGACCATAAGTAGTCTGTAAATAGTAAGAAAGTCCTGATAAATTCAGTGGTGGAGGATTTTGAGTCGAATATCCAACATGAGTTGGTTGATTAGGTAAGCTTCCTTGGAAAGGAGCATTAGACTGAAAATTTTGACCCCAAGTAGGATTCATAGAACCTGGATACGGTTGCCCGATATTAGGGGCTACAAAAGAATTAACTTGAGGAGGTTTCCCCCCAGGAGGTTGTTGATTTCCTTGGAAAGGAAAATTCCAAGGTTGATATTGTAATCCAGGGATATTTTGGGCATACATTGGGTTATGGCATCCAACTTGAGGTTTCCCCCCAACTTGAGGTTGACCTCCAACAGGAATTTGAAAACCAGAAGCGACAAAATTACTTGTGACTCCAACTTTATTGGAGGTACTAGGGCCAAGACAATTAGATCCTCCAGGAGAAGGTGGAGGAGGAATGTTAGGACCCCTGGAGAGAACCTGGGTAGGTGTAGGAACAAAACTACTAGCAACATTGTACCCAGGAGGAATAAAAATATTAGACCCTTCGGATGGATTCTGGGTAGCATTAGCAATTGAAGTATTCGAAGCATTATACCCAGGTGGAAGTGACAGATTTGATCTAAGAGGAAGTGGTGTTCCAATAGAAGGTTGAGTGATTACCACATTTCCAGCAGAAACATGCGTATCTTGTGGGACAATGGTAGAGTTAGCGAGCTAGAGAGGAAGAATTGTATGAGAACCAACTAACAATTGGTTTGAAACCGTGACAACATTACTAGTCGTGCTAGTAAAATGATCTAAAGGTACTGTATAAGCAGTGGAAGTCACAAGCGTTTGTGATGCCATTGGTTGATTAGGACTCATTTCTAGTTTATCAAAAATATTGTGTCTTGAAGAGGTCCTCCAAAAAGAACGGACAGGGACGGAGCTAGGATTGAAAATTCCAGCAGTATGAACCAGAGTTCTAAATGACTCACTTTGAAAAAGAGGATCGTCTACACTAGAATCT
>JASDQU010103707.1:56236-72055 GCA_032191745.1 Picea mariana
GGAAGTATTGATTCCTCCAATGGAGTAGAACTTCCAATCTCAGAGGCTACATCATTATTGAATGCTCCTTCAGGAGAACCCTCTGGTGAGTTAGGAAGAAAATGAGCATATTCTTCCGAATCTTCCGGAGGTAACCCTTGCATCTTACGTGAACGACGAGGGCCGATGTTGGCCGCACCAAATAAAGAATGAAATAAATCTATGGCCAACTAGAGAAACAAACAACACTCACTAATAAAATATAGATATCAAACAGGCAAACAAACCTTTATATTTCAAAGTCACTAGTTGGTGATGAAATCCAACGTCACAAAATCAAGAAAAGAAGGGTTGGGATAAAGCGAGTGGAAAAGTTACATTGACGACCTACTTAACGAACTTACACCCTGGTGCAAGCTCCCACACATAATTGTGGGTATACCCTCCAAGGATCCCGAGTGAGTTTGGACAACGTCCATTCCAGGTACCGTGAAGAATTTCCCCTTCACATTCACCTAATGTAAAGACTCTAATGAGATAGGCCACTAAGGTTACCAATTACGACAATGATGCCTGGGGAAATAATTGACAGTCCGATCCACATGCAAAGGCAAGGTATCTAAGCCCGAAATCAACTCAAGAAGGTCCCCACAAGATTTTATTCTCAAGTGACCCCCAATAATACGTGCAATATCTACACTGAGACCAACAAAGCAGGGTGAGTAACTTTGTCGGTCCTAATGCGACCTCGTGTTTGACCCTTGTGTTAGAAGGGCTTCCCAGGACAAAATGTAGCAAGTGGATTTGAACTCTCCCTATCACAAGATACTATTGTGTGTTTTGATGCTTTGGAGAGTGTGCCTTACAACCTATTCCAAAGCACTATCCTAGCTAATGTTGGTGTAGAAAAGTTCTAGAAAATAAAATTTTATAATAGATTTTAAAATCACGTTGTATTTTAAAGGCTATTGCTTACTCAAAAGGGAAATGAAAATGAAACTGATGATGTATTTGACCTTGACCCAATAAAGTGCAAGAAGAGATGATATGCAATCATTTAATTTAATGAACTCTAATTATAGTAGGGAGAAGGTGTCTCTTTTTGGAATACAAAATCTATGAAACACAATTTCTCAATTTTTGAATGAAAAAGATTCCAAATAATAAAAAACTACTAAATTTTCCAATTTTCCTCTTTTTACAAATATTTGAATGCAACAATTTTCTTGTAAAGACTACTAAAAAGAAGAATGACTTTAGTTCTTTCTTTCTCAAATTAGATAAGAGAAGTAATGAAGAAAAGAAAGCATAGTTAAAGAAAAGTAGCACATTCTACACACTATTTTGAAATCAAACTCACAATGTAGACAAAAAATGAAATGATAAGAAAACCTTTTGTTAAATACAAACCTAAAAATTTCTCTTAATCAATTAACAATCCAGAAGGTAAAAACAATCCAAAACTCCTAAATAAAACAAGGAATCCTTATCAAACAAGAACTCAGGCCCAAGATCTCGATATTATACCCTTGTGACAAGAAACCTAAAAGCAAAACTTGCAAAGCATATAAAGAAGACTTTCAATTTTTGAAATTCAATCAAATGCATGCTTGAAAGTTATAAATCAATCATTCACTAGTGTCAGAAGTTCATCCCAGGAAGTAGAGGAAAAACTGGGTAGAGAAAATAAAAATGGCTATCACCCAACAATTCCTACAGGAATCATCGCAGGTTGCAGAGGAGCATAGTGCGACGATCTAGGATCATCGTAGGCTATCAACAGGGTACAGTGCGATGTCGTCGCACTGGTCTGCACCAGTAAAGTGCGATGTTAGAGGATTGTCACAGGATGCCAATAGGGTATAGTTCGATGATCTTTGGAAATAAAGAAAAATGGGAAGAAAGACAAAATTTCTCAATGAACCTTTAGATCCAGGGAGTCAAGATGGATCACCCACAGACGTAGAGAATGAAATTAACTAAAAGAAGGCAGGCTAAATGAAAATAAGAAATTTCCCAGTATGGTCACCAATTTTTTTATCGAAATAATCAGTAAGTGTGAACACGAACATATCTCCCTAAATTACAGAGGAATCTAGAACAAAACAAGACAAAATACACACTTCACCTTAGACTTCATGGTCATATAAGCTAGTTTTAGAGAGGTACACGTGGAATACCTTTTAAATGACACTTGATCCTCGCTAGTGTCGTCCTTGGAGCTCGTTCTTTGAGTTTGCGGGATGGTGAACCTGCTTTAAGAAGCACAAACCAATGAATTCTATGTATAAGATCAAGGAGTTATACAATAAAATTTAGGACACATTTATAGGGAAGAAATGTATTGCTACATTATATTAAATGGAAAGTGGAGAATACAACCCATGCCTTGATGTTGCAAGGTCCCCTTTCAATGGATCTTTTCTCCAACACACACACCTTTTCTCCAATGCCTTTGATGAAGAAGATCTACAATCTGACTTAGAGAACTAAAGCAAAGATCTCAAGCATAATCTGTAGTAGAACTCTTCATGCATATGCAAGCCCTTGCAAACCTTATCCTTTTCCATAAGATATCCCTCTTTATATAGGGTGAAAGAGATATGGATGAGGGGATTAGGATGATCCCACTAAATCAGAGAGGCGAGTGAGATCCAAACCGATCGGAGGCCACCTCATCTTCTAGAAGGTTCCCTTCTAGATCATGAATTTTGACTTTTCCTTTGCTTAAGCATCGTCACACCCTATGCATAGGTATCCTACGACGACGTTGCAGTCCATTTTTATTGTAGAGTGCAACAATCAGACATTGTTGCACCCCATGCATACAGCAGGGTGCGATGACCTTCCTTGTTATAGTTTTTTGAAAGAGGAAAAACAAACCACTTTTCTCATGGAGAAAGTCTCTTTTAATATTTTCAGGGAACATGAACACATGTTAGTTGATCACTGAGGTGACCAAAATAATGTGTAACAATGTGTTCTAAAGGCTATTTTTGAGGATGTCTACTTGCCTCATTCTGATTTGATGATATCTAGAATGGATAAACTTGGTAAATAAAATTGATAAGGAAGAGGTAAAAGAAAATACTTTTATGGTCATTTCATTCAGATTAATAAAATTATATTATCTAACCCAACCCTATACTAGAAGAACATTTTGATCTATTCCTTGAGGGTTTGTTGAAGGTATTGCCTATTTGTGGTGATGAAATTGTTGTATAAGGAAGTATTTACTTGTCATTTACAAAAATCATTCATTCAAATTAAACGTCCTGAACAACGTTAATTTTACAAACATATATACCCTCTTTTCATTTTTTTTTCTCCAAGAGATGATAGAAAATTGATTATCTTACAAAGAAATCCTTCTTTCACTATGGGTAGTGTATTTCTTTCTTCTCTCATACATAGAGGTCGCTACAAATAAATCATAATGGTGACTCATAGTTCTTAAGACCAATCTTGAAGTGGAAAAAGGGTCAATCATGTTCCAATCTATTGGTAATCATTAGTACTTGTTGAACCAAGCCTAATAGAGACGTTGTACTATATTAGCTGTATTTTTGTTTCCACAAACAAACTTCCTTTCTAGTATCTTTATACCTAGGTTTGTTTCTTTCATTTAATTTTATTATTATTATTAGATTTTATTATCTCCCACTTCATTTTATGGTCAACATTGTAAGAGAAATACAACTTAAAAAATTAGACTATTCATTTTGTTTTTTCCCTTGATGTTATGATTGGTATCCACCTAGTGTTTCATTCAGCCTTTAGTTGTTTCATCATGCAACTTGTGTTGGAAATCCTAACTTTTATGATGGAATCTCATTTTCTCTATGCTAGTAGTTAGCTCAAGGAAAGTGGGAAATCCCAAATTCATTTGGTCTCCTCAAATTTTCCATGTGCATAGGAGAGCTTGCAAATCTAGGCTTTAGTTGTCTAAAAAAGTAAATTCGTGAACAAATGCACTCCTTATTTGACTATTTCTTGTCCTTTTTCCATACACTTTATTGTGTTAGTGTTTCTCCTACATTGTTGTTCTATTTAGTATATTCCTTGTCTCCACCTTGTGTTTAGTTAAAAATTTGGTCTTCCCATTGTGCAACTTCTCTTAGAAACCCAAAAATTTTGGATGGCAAGTTATTTTCTCCATGTCACTTGCCTCAAGGAAAGTGGGAAACCATTAAATTCACTTGGTTTCCTCTTTTTTTTTTCTTGTCCGTAGGTGTGCTTATGAATTTGGGCTTGAGTCATCTAAAAAAATTAAGGTCCTAAAGAAAATCTCTCCTCATTTGACCTTTTTTTGGTCTTTTTGACACACATTTCCATATGTCATTGTTGCTCCCCACCTTGACATTGTTCTTTAGTGGAATATTATCTATATGCAGAGCAATACTAGCTACCAAATATTGGAATGGAAAGTCCATATTCTTAACTAGAGAGTGATGTAATTATAAACACTTTTTGTAACTAGAAATGTTGTAACACTTATAGATTCTAATTGTAGAGAACTTGCCTATGTTTCTTCCTAAGTTTGTAGTTCCTATGCATCACATTCTATAGGATAACATGATCTCGTCTCCTACCACTGTTTCCTCCAGGGATATTTTATAGAGTGGAGTTTATCAAGCACTCATGTTCTATGAAAGAATCAATAGAAACCAATGATGATTTCAATACTTTCAAATTGTCTATTGACATTGATATAAGACGATGAATTGTTGTCATTATAGTAAATGCATACTGTCTAGAAACATGATTTATAATTTTCATAGTTGAAATGGTAAAAACACTTAAGTATAATAATATTTTCATCAAAATTATCTCTTTGAGCTAATTATGGTTCCATTTCATATATGGCCTTTAGGAAGGAGCATTCTATAACTCATGCATGAACCTATAAATTGAATGCTATGATAGTGAACTACATATTCCTAGATTTCACGAAAAATAATACTATAAAAATAGGGTCCAAGTAAGAGATTAGTTGAGAAACAAATATAAAACTTGATGACATCAATATTTACATTCATATGTTGGTATTGGATTCAATTTATAGTTCAATTCATCGGACTTCAAGATAATTATACTAGTCACATAAATATGAAAGGAATTATTTAGCTATACAACCCAAAACCCTAAACCAAAGCACTACTACCCTAATAGGGATAGAATATGCTTCCTGATAATGATATGAGATGATGGATTGTTTTCATTATAGTAAATACATACTATTTAGAATTTTGATTTCTTATTTTCATAGTTGAAATGGTAAAAATTCCCAAGTATAATAAAGGCTTTCCATTAAAACTAGATGTCTCCATTTCATATATGGCCTCTAGAAAGTAGTGTGTACAACTAAATCATTAAGATAGAAATTGAATGCCATTTTAGCAAACTACATGTTCCTAGATTCCATGAAAAATAATACTATCAAACTAGGGCCATAGTTAGGGTTTGGTTGAGAAATAAATACAAACTTGAAGACACAAATCTTTACATTCATATTCTAATTCTAGATTTAATTTATGGTTTAAGTCATAAGACTATAAGAGAGTTATAATAAGTAGAGAAATATGAAAGAAATTGTTCATCTATACAATCAAAAACCCTAAACTAGAGCACTATTACCCTAATAATAAGGATATAATATTCCTCATTGCTTCACCAACTTTGCACAATAGACATCACAATAAAAATAAGGCTATATATATCTTTTTATATCGAATATGATATTAGACACATAAACCCTCAAGAATCCACAATCAAAATCTCTTTGGAAATTCACTATCTTTACTAAACTAATTAGTAACACTAACCCTAGAGATAGTTAAAATCCAAATTCTTTTAACAAACCAATCAATTTTGTATATTTCATAAAGAAAAAGCATGAGAACTAGGAATTTCTCCAAAAATTATTTTGCATACCACTTGGGTAAAACTAGTATATTTCACTTGTAACCACACAAACATAACGAATTGACAAGGAAAATTTTAAGGAACCTTACTTATCTTAAAGTGTAGAAAACTTAGGAAATCTTACTAATTCTTAAAATTCCAACTATAAAATGTTTGACAATATTTTTGTAAAAATATTGAAATTTCTAATTATTTTATATAGTTTCTAGAAACTTTCGAGATTTTTAGAGTAAAATAATTTTGTTCTATAGAATTTGGGCAAATTATGTTTAGAAAAAAAATACAAGTTGATGAATCTTTTTTGGATAAAAACAGGTAAAATTAACCCAATAGTGAAATTTAACCCCTAAAATTTTCCCTATGAACTAGTAGGGTTTCCATCCATAACATAATGCTAATCATGCATGTATACATAGTCAATCCAAAATAAATTAGACTAACAATTGTTTCTATGGCATTAGGAAACCCTAACTAGCCTTATTAACAATGAACTAACCTAGAAAATTGTAAATTTTCAATTACCTCACAAAGTCGCCCATGGTGAATTATTAGTCCACACAAGAAAATATGTATCATAGTACCATTGTCCTAGGTTGAAACAATGTTAAGTGAACACTAAAACCCATTCCACCCTCTCAAAGACACCCATGGTGAATTCATTTTCCATAGAGGAATTTAGATAACAATTAAGGAAGGGGTTGGCATATGAAAATTCATATCATCCTACCCATAATTGAAATGACCTACCCCTAACCACTATGTCAATTATAGTAATCAAAATAACCGTCAAATGGTCATTCTAGGTGGAAAAGTTTCCTAGTAAGCTTATATATTATAATTTTAATGCACATATCTTAGGACTAGCTTGAAAGAGATGGCACTGTTGATAGTATGTGGACCACTTCTGATGGCGGTCATTCTGCAATTTGCATTATGTTTGCATGAACTGTAGAGGCTTATGATCAGTGTGGATGACTATCTCCTTCCCGAGAATATGATGCCTCCACTAGCGACAAGATTGTACAATGGAGTATATTTCTTTGTCATAAGTGGGGTACTTATAGACGATATCTAATAGTGTCTCACTATGATAGGCCACAAGATGTCCGTGTTGAGTGAGAACCGCGTCCACAACATAGTCTGAAGCATCTGTCTCAATATCAAAAGAATACTGCAGGTCAGGTAATAAGAGCACCGGGGTTGAGCATAAGTGAAGCTTGAAATCATCGAATGCTTAATGTTGCGACTGTCCTCACATAAACTTTTCATTTCCACCACCCTTGGTCATTTGGCTAAGGGCCCATGCAATATGGGAGAATCCCAACACGAACCTGCAATAGAAATTGGCAAGGCCTAAGAAGCTCCGAAGCTTAGTGAGTATGGTTGGGGTTGGTCAGTCATGAATGAACTAGATCTTGGCTGGATCAACATGGACCCCATGCTCATCAACAATGTATCCTAGGTATTGGACCCTATTCATGCCGAAGGAGCATTTTTCCAAATTTGCATATAGCTTGCGTTGCCACAGAGTGTGCAAAACCTGTTGAATATGATGCAAGTGTTCCGCCCAAATATTGTTGAAGATGAGGATTTCATAAAAATACACCACCACAAAATAATTGGTGAAAGGCCTCAATATACCATCCATCATCCTCATGAAATGTTTTGGGGCATTCGTCAAGCCAAAGGGCATGACCAACCATTCAAAAAGACCTTCTTTGGACTTGAAGGCAGCCTTCCATACAGATTTATGAGTGGAACAAAATGAAACACATATATGTAACACTAACATAGATATACAATGAACAATAACATAGATACAATGAAACTTGACTTCTATTCAATAAAGAAATTTGTTGAAACTGTAAAATGTAGAATGAAAACAATCTTGCTCGAATGGTGGTAGCTAATCTTTGAGAAAAGATGTGGTGGCTACACACATTTTTTTGAGCACATTACAATGAGGCCTCCATGCCTTTTTAGCATTAAGAAGTAATCAGAAAACCCTAGACATCCAAGAACCTAACCCTAGGAGATGAAGCGCCAAAAGTCATGTGGGCCCTGATGGGGTAAGTTGGTACATCAACTTCCCAAGGTCATAACTTTTGCATACATTCCTTGTTTTGGACGCATGATAGCCTGTTGGAAAGGTCTATTTGAGGAATAAACATGTTTCATTCACACTCTAACTTTGTATATATTGTGATTGTGGAAAGCCCAAAAAATGTTGTTTAGGGCCTCAAAACGACCCTAAAAAGCTAGAAAAAAACTGCTAAGATGAAAACTGTATGTGAGCCAATTGGACTAGGTGAGTAGCCACTGATATCCACCTTGATAAATCCTCCCCACTTAGGAATAAATGGTCTCCATTTCATTGAGTTTCCCCATCATATGAGGAAATTTCTGCTGAATTTGGCCCCGGGTGAGCCACTTGTCTTGATGTAGGAGCTGCCTCGCTTTGACAACATGATAAAGCTAAAGCTTTTGTTGGCGAGTTCCATTGACTTGTGTGTCCATGATATAATCAGTGGATGCATGTTGCATGCAGTCATGGTTGAGCTCTTTTGATGTGAACTGTTATTCTATCTCTGAGGTGTCAAATAATGGTGGAAAGTATGGCCGAAGGAGGTTCACATTAAACACTGGGTGCAAGCCAAGGAAGGGGGGAATGCTGAGCTCAAAAGAATTATTAACCACAATCTTGGTGATGGTGTAAGGTCCATAGTGGAGTGAATGAAGATTTTTATGGGGTCCTATTAAGCATTCTTTCTGCAAGTGCAACTAAACTTTATCTCCCACCTAAAACTTGTGTGGCACCTGGTGTTGATCATGGTGCTGCTTGTACTTGGCATTAGACTTCTGCAAAATATCATGAACATGCTGGCGAATGTGTTGGATTCATTCAATGAACCAAGTGGCTTTTTCTGCTTCGGTTTTAGGATGGGATGATTCTACCTGTGTGGATGCAAGGGGTAGTGAAACATCCATGGGACCCAATGGTTGAAATCCCAGCCCTACCTGAAAGGGGCCATGGCCAGTTGAACTATGTATGGCTCTGTTGTAACTATGATGAACACAGGGAAGACTCTCATCCCATGTATGTGGTTTTTTGGAATTGTACATGTGCAAGATATGCACGATCATCCTGTTGATGAACTCATTTTGGCCATCCTTTTGGGGGTGGAAGGCAGTGGATTTGGTGAGCTTGGTGTCCAACAGTGACTAGAGGCTCGACTAGAATGTGTTGAGGAACTGACTGTCTTGATTTGAGATGATGGTTTGTGGTATCCCAAAATGTAGCCATAGTCGTTTGAAGAAGATCTTGGCAATGGCCTCTGCTATGATGCTCTTCTTGCAGGCGGCCATAATCACCATCTTGGAAAATCAATCAACAACAAAAAAAACACAGTCATTTCCCTGCTTGTTTAAAGGAAGGAAGTCCCGACATGTAGTCCATCAATATGGATTCCCAAGGCCTGTCAAGAGTAGGAAGAGGGGTGTACATGCCTAGTTTCTTATTGGTTATTTTGTCAATGACACAGTTTGTGCAAGAATTGATATACTTGTTGACATACTGTCGATGTTTAAGCCAATATAAATGTTTTTGCAACATTGCCATTGTCGTTTCTACGCTAAAGTATTATGCCACCTCACTGTAGTGATATTCCCAAATCAACTTCGCTTGCTTGCTTGATAGGATGCAGAGATGGCCCAGATGGCACAACAACCCATCCTGGAGATGGAAATCAGTGACAACCGTGTTTGTGCCCAACATATGGTAGGTAGTGGTGAAGTCAAGATCTCTCTCATAGAGTTGGGGCCATCCAAAGGTCTCATGGCTGCATGAGTGTAGCACTGTGGTTAGTGCTACAACTAGAGGTCGTCTGAGGTAGTCAATGACACGGTTGGTGATCGATGTCTTATACTTGATGTTAAGATGGAACTGCTACAAGTATGTGGACCAATTCTGATGGAGATCATTATGTAATTTTCCTTGTGTCTGCATGAGCTACATAGGCTTATGATCAATGTGGATGATGTCTCATTCTCGAGAATATAATGTCTCCACTGGCAGAAGGCTTGTACAATGGATTACATTTATTTTTCATAAGTTGGGTACTTACGGATGTTATCTGAGAGTGTCTCACTATGATAGGCCACAATATGTCCATGCTGAGTGAGAACTATCCCCACAACATAGTTTGAAGCATCTGTCTCAATCTCAAAAGGTTGTTGCAGGTCGAGTAATGAGAGAACCGAGGATAAGCACAAGTACTTCTTCAAATCATTGAATGATTTCTATTGCGAATGGCCCCACACAAACTTTTCCTTGCCACCACCCCTGGTCACTTGGCTAAGGGCCTATGGAATATGGGAGAATCCCAACATGAACCTGTGATAGAAATTGGTAAGGCCTAAGAAGCCTCAAAGCTCAATGAGTGTGGTTAGGGCTGGCTAGTCATGAATGACCTGGATCTTGGATGGATCGACATGCACCCATGCTCATCAACAATGTAGCCTAGGTATTGGACCTAGTTCATGCCAAAGGAGATTTTTTCCAAATTTTCATATAGCTTGTGTTGCCGCAGAGTGTGCAAAACCTATTGAATATGATGCAAGTGTTCCGCCCAACTCTTGCTAAAGATGAGGATGTCATCCAAATACACCACCACAAAAGTATTGGTGAAAGGATGCAAGATATCGTCCATCATCCTCATGAAATTTATTGGGGCATTCATCAAGCCAAAGGGCATGAACAACCATTCAAAAAGACATTCTTTGGACTTGAAGGAAATATTTCATACATAAGTCTTCTCTATCAGGACCTGGTGGTAGCCGAAATTCATATCAATATTACTAAAGTATTTGGCCCCCTTGAGCTAGTAAAGGAGATTGTCAATTCGAGGAATTAAATATCGGTTCCTTACCGTGATTTTGTTTATTGACCGATAATCAATGTAGAGTCTCTAGGTCCCATCTTTCTTCTGCACAAGCACGATTGGGCTTCCACAAGGTGATGAGATTTGTCTAATGTGCTCCTTTTCGAGAAACTCTTGGATCTGGTGCTTCATTTCCTCATTTTCTAACAGAGAGTGACGATAGACTAGCTCATTGGGAAGTGGTGCGTCGAGGGTCAGATCGATTGAATGCTTGACCTGACAGTGAAAAGGTACCCCAATGGGCGAGGAGAATATATCTTTGTATTCTTACATGACCTTATCCACTTGCTTCTACTGTGTGGAGAGACCTACCACAGAGGCCATCGATGTGGCTGCAACCTTCCACTCATTTTGAGCATGAATCACGAAGAAGACAAAATTATCGGTCTGAGAGATGACCTTCCTGCATTACTTGGCAGAGATCAAGGAAATGGCAGTAGGTGGGGCTACTTTGGGTATCCTATACAATTTCCCATCCAAAGTAATAATAACACTACGAGTCTTAGAATCATATACAACATGGCATTTCCATATATAAGGTTGGCCTAAAAGAACATAAAAAAATTCAAGGGAGGAGACATCACATAATTCCTCATATTTGAGGAGCTTGATGCCATAGGGTAGGCGACACTATTGGCTGACGCGAAGATCGCTCCCTTGGAGGAACCATCCGATGTTGTATGGTTGTGGGTGTGGTGTTCTTGGTAGAGCCAACCACTTGATGACCTCCGCTGTGATGAGGTTCTTCTGTCTACCGCTATTAATGATGAAGTGCAAGAGTACCCTTCACCCACATCTGTGAATGAAAGAGGCTCTCACCTTCCTCTTGTTCATTAGGTTCACCGGGTTGGATATTGGTGGTAGCAATGGTGGAACTGGGTTCTGCATCAATGATCTATCTCCCTTTTTTTGGTTCTAACTCAAAGTCAAAACCCACATCTGATTCAGAGGCTTTCACCTCGGCCACCAATGACTACTTTGAGCGACATTCAATGGTGTTATGCCAGGGGCTCTCATGGAAATTTCACCACTTCCTAGTGTATTTCTTTGTCTTCCCATTGTCCTTATTTGTTTGTGGCTTAGACTAGTTTTCCTGATGTTTTCCATCCTTGATATGTCCTTTGTCCTATGGGTTGGGGATGCCTTTTATTTGCTTCTTTTGTGAGGGGTTCACAGACCCAAACTATCGTGTATTTTGTTTAAGATTCTACTCGATTGTGACGGAATATTGATAGGCCACACCCAAGGAAGAGATGTCCATAAACTACATTTATGTCTGGATGTATCTATGCATATCACTGCAATAATTGAGCACCATATGTCGCTTAGAGTATTTGATACCCAACTTGGTGCGCAAGCTGTGGAAGACATTGGTGAAGTCTAGCATTGTTTGGTCCCTTTCCTGCCACAGTGTGGTCCATATTGTATATAAGTCATCATAACTTCCAACATGGTAGTATTTTTCCTTAATAACATCCATGAAAGAACCCCAAGTGGGTGCGACTATGAATAATGTAGATTCCTCTATTTCCTTTTGCTCACAGAAAGTCTCCCACCAATATTTGACATGGGGAATGACCATAAGGAGAAAAAATGTAATATTTTCTCTATCAAAAAAGTTATGGACATAAAAATACCCTTCTAGAAGGTTTAACCATTTGTCTACCATATACGCATCTATCTAACCTTCATATATAGGAATATCAAAATTGATATGTACCTTGAAGGGGGTGGTGCCTCTGCTCGAGGAAGAAGTGTCACTTGTTGGAAGTTGTTGAAGGATTTGAGCAAAAGTATCCATCATCTCTTTCCTTTTCTGCGAGAGGGATTCCTTGATAAATAGTTTAAAGGGATATCCTGCCCCATCGTCTCTCTTTTCTTCCCCCATGGGTGGTCATCCGGTTCGGCAAGGCCTATCTTGCAAAGGCTCAACTGGTTCAAGTCCCAACTACTTATACTCTGTCCTCGTTGGGGACATGCACATAGAAACAAATGAAGATAAAACTGCTCTGATACCACTGATATGGATTTATGAATGGAACAAAATGAAACACAGATCTATAACATTAACACAAAGATACAGTGAACAATAACAAAGATACAATAAAACTTGACTTCTATTCAATAAAGAAATCTGTTGAAATGTAAAATGTAGAATGAAAGCAATCTTGCTTGAATGGTGGTAGCTAATCTCTGAGAAGAGATGTGGCAGCTACGCACATTTGTCTGAGCACATTACAATTAGGCCTCTAGGAATTTTTAACATCAAGAAGTAATCAGAAAACCCTATACATCCAAAAACCTAACCCTAGGAGATGAAGTGACAAAAGTCATGTGGGCCCCGATGGGGTAAGTTGGTACATCAACTTCCCATGGTCGTAAATTTTGCATACGATATTTGTTTTAGGCGCACGATAACTTGTTTGAAAGGTCTATCCGAGGAATATAGATGTTGTCGTCACACTATAAATTTGTCCACAATGTGACTGTGGCAAGACCAAAAAATGATGTTTAGGGCCTCAAAACAACCCTCGAAGTTTAGGACCCGAAAAGCTAGAAAAAAACTGCCAAGATGAAAATTGTATGTGAGCTAGATGGAATATGTGGGTGGCCACCGATATCCACTTGGATTAGAGAATCACCCATTTCTTTAGCCTCATTTATTTTGAAAAGAATGTTCAGAGTCCTTTAAACAACCATGGGTTTCAAGAGTGTTGAAGCCGAGGATTTTATTAAGATAAAAAAAGGAGGAACAAAACTTTTACAGAGATATCTTGAAGATCCAACAATTTTTCCTAAATACTTCTCCAATATTCAAGTATGTTCACTAAATAATCCTTACCGAGAAATGGCATGGTTATTTCCCAGAATAACCAGATAGGAGTCCACAACTAATATCCCCAAGCTTGCTTTATATATATTGCATTTTTCAATTCATGAGAATGCCATTTTCGGCTAGTCAAGGATTATTTCGAGTGAATTATCCTTTCAACTTGGAAACTTTTGAAAAAGCAAAAGGTTCTACATGTCTTCTTATTTGATTTTCTCTACGGCTTACTTTCATGTGTTCAAGGGCCTACCCTTAGCCAAGAAGGCTAATTGTAAAACTGACCCTTTGCAAGTGTGGTACCCTGCACTCTGGAAGAAAAAAGATGCATATAATTTTTATGAGGTACACAATGCTTTTGTCTCTTCTTTCAAAAGATTAATTTATGGTCCTAATACTTCAAGGTTATTGTTGGAGGTTGCATCCTTCTTAGCCGGAAAAGGAGGCTTCGAAGATATGGATGATTTTAGTATCATCAAACTTTATTTATCACATGCAAAACCTTCATTTCTACCCTACTGTATTTCTGACAGATTGTTCATAGTTGAAGTACGTAAACAATACAAATTTTGGGCTCACCTTTTTAATGAAAAAAGGAAAAAAATAGTTTATCCCCTTACTATGGAAGATTGGGGAAATTGTCGTGAAAAGTATTGCGCATTTAAAAGAAACTTCAACTCATTTTATTTATTTAACCTCAAGCAAGATAATGACATCAATGATTTCGACCCTAATCAACTATTCATGACCCACATGAGATCATTGAGATACAACATGGTGTTTTCCAAGACAATTTTATTTGGAGAAGGAGAAGGTGACAATAAAAATCTATTGGGTATGTGTTATATTCTTTTCTCTGAGGGTTGCGGGGGTTTGAGTGTGGGAGCCCCCAGGTAAAAAAAATTGGTCTATTTTTGGTGGTTTTTTGCATTTGTTTTTGGTGGTTTTATGGCACATGGTTTTTTCCGATGGTTTTTCTAATTTCAGTTAAGGAATTAGGGTTATTGACTAATAGGGTTCAATGGATTAGGGGTTTGGATGCCACATGATCCTATATGTATATTGTATTGTAAACAATGAAGAATACGAATAGAAGATTAGAGATGCAAATCTAAATAGGTTGATGGTTTTCCCTGTTTGGGTTTCCAGGGTAAAATCTATGTGTAATGTGTGTGCGCACCATTATATATTTTCCGTTTTATTAAGAATCTCTTTGTAGTAATTAATTGTACAAGGTTAAAATCTACATTTGGTATCAATGCAATTATTGGCTTCAGGGAGATGCCTTTGTGGTCAGGGGTTTGGCTCAGTTCTATGATAATCCTTGTTATAGTGGGAGATCTGTGATATTGATTCTTTAGGTGAAAATAAATGGTGAGAAGTTCAAATATAGAGATCGAGAAATTTGATGGGAAACATTTTGAGTTGTGGAATATAAAGATGGAAGATCTATTGGTAGAAAAATATTAGTGGATCATGGTGGATCCGGGTATTGCACCTACATGAACATCGACAAAAGACTGGAAAAATTTGGATCAAAAGGTGAAGAGAACAATCCAGTTGTGTCTCTCAGATTTAGTATTACTGAATGTGTTAGGGGAAGCTACAACCGAGGAATTATGGGATAAGTTGGGGACTTTGTATCAGTCCAAGTCCCTGGTAAATAAATTGTTCCTGTGGAAGAAGTTATATAACATGAGGATGAAATATGGAGACTTGGTGACAAAGTATCTGGACGCCTTCAATACAGTGGTAAGTTAGTTATTATTTGTTGATATTAAGATTTCCAAAGAAGACAAATGTATCAGTTTATTGTTTTGTTTAACAGACTCATGGGTTATTCTGGTTGTGCCCATAGGTAGTAATACAACTACCTTAAGTTTCGACGATGTGGTCTCATCCTTGTATCATAGGAGATGAAGTAAAATAACATGGAAGGATAGAGCACAGATGCATTATTTGCAAGAGGACGCTCCCAGGAAAGAAACATATCTAAGTATTCAAGTGGGAGATCTAAATCTAAGGGAAGATCAAAATCTCTTGGAAAGTTTGTAGAGGTATGATGGAGATGTGGAAAAGAAGGGAACTACAAGAAGAAATGTAGATCCAATATTGTTGAGAGAAGAAAGGGATCTGAATATGCTCTTT